>LZPO01108032.1:14674-38454 GCA_001675575.1 Neotoma lepida | reverse complement strand
ACATGGCAGTTTACAACCACCAGTAACTTCAGGTCCAGGGGATACACTACCCTCTTCTGTTCTCTAGAGACATGACACACAGATAGTACTCTTGCATACACAAAAGCAAAACACTCAAACATAAAACAAAGGTAAATAAAACTTTAATTAAAGAAAAATACATTGGCTAACCTTTTCAAAATACCCACTAAGCTTTACTTATGGTTCAGCTCTAGATCAGTGTGGCTCCTCAACACAGGCCTAAGTCCTTTTAAAATTGTGTATGAAAGAGACTTTCTAGCCTCTATGATAATTGCCCACCCATTAAGTTAGAAGATGAAGCTGGGATTAAACAGGATGTACAACAATTAAGTCATATTCTATGTCTTTCCACTAGTCTGCACTCTCTGGATTTTCACACCCAAAGGATGAACCACTCCATCTCTTTCACTCACAAGAAAAGATGCTGATAAAACCTGGAAAGCCCAAAGCAGGCTAAAAAGTGAACAGGGGACAGTGAGATGGCTCAGTGGGTAAATACTCTTGTCATGAAAGCCTGACAAACTTGGTGTGATCTCCAGAACTCAGATAAATGTGCAAGGAGAGAAGCCACCCCTCAAAGTTGTCTTCTGACCTCTATACATGCACCATGATACACACGTACCTACACTTCACACACACACACACACACACACACACACACACACACACACACACACACTTTTTTAAAAAGGAAAAGTAGAAAGAACTCTGTTATACCAACACCTCACTGACTACTGACATTCTCATAAATAAAGTTCTGACTTCATCACTACAGAATAAAGTAAACTCCAGCAGAAGATTCTAACCTCTGCTGCTAGATTCTTCTAACCTCTCCTCAGATCCTTCCTGGACCTGCATGCTGACGGAAGATCTTATGTATTTATTCCAAAGACAAGATAACTAAGGTAAGTTATCTCCCCCATCCTCAGCTAACATAAATCATTCTAAAAAAATAAAGAAAAAAGTGAAAGAAAGAAAGGGAGGAAGAAAGGAAGGAAAGAAGGAAGGAAGNAAGGAAGGAAGGAAGGAAGGAAGGAAGGAAGGAAGGAAGGAAGGAAGGAAGGAAGGAAGGAAGGGAGGGAGGGAGGGAGGGAGGAAGGAAGGAAGAAAGAAAGGATGAAGAAAAGAACACTTTTTTATCTGAGATGAAAAATGAAGACTATAACCCTAGGGAGGTCCTGATCATCTGATCAATTTTGACTTTCAGAGAGAAAAAGCAAGAGACTATATTCAGAATAAAAAAAAAATTCTACCCAATATCACTTTCAAAAAAAGGAGAGACTACACGTGAAGAATCCACCAACTGCAGGAATTTTCTACTCAATATTCCACAAAAGTCTTCGACACCTAAGCTGTATGCTGGCTAGTCTCATGTCAACTTGACACAAGCTAGAGTTATCTGAAAGGGAGGAAACCTCAATTGAGAAAACGTCTCCACAAGATCCAACGGTAAGGCATTTTCTTAATTAGCAATTGACAGAGGGCCCAGCCCATTGTGGGTACTGCCATCCTTGCATTNAGGGATCTGAGTTCTCTATAGAAAGCAGACTGACTGCCCAGGGCATCGAGGAGAAAACACGACCCTGCCCAGTGCCATTAAGACTCAGTGGGAGAAGGAGACTCACATGCCTACCCTGGGTGGAGAGGAGAAAACAGGGGTCCACCCAGCACCTTGTGGCACCAGATGGTTGGGCACTATTATGGTGAGCAAATATATGGTGGGGTATGGGAGAGAGAGAGACAGAATGGTTCATGTCCTGTGGAGAGAGGCAGTCTNAAGAGGTGAAGGCAGTGAGGANCAAGCTGAGGTGGGTGGCCTGTTTGNCACCTACAGTCATGGTGTGTCCTGGCCTAGGCTGCTACCCNTGTCTGGGTCCATGGCCCTGCTTCAGCCATGGTCTGTTGATGTCAGTGGTTCCTGTTACCACTGAAGGCNAAGAAGGTACGGCTGCACAGAGTTGGCCCCACCCCTCACTGGCTGCAACACTGGAGAGAACAGGTCCTACACCTCCCCAGGACAGCACAGTAGAGCTGACCATTTACCCGGGCTGTGAGAAAGCTGGCCCTAAGGGCATGAGAGTGGGATAGCTGGTCCCAACGCCCTTGTCTGCCATGTGGTGGCATGGNTGAGGGAAAGATGCTCTTCCCCTCCNCCCTCNCCACCTGTGGCAAGTGGAAAAGATGACCCAGTCCCTTACCAGCTGCAGCGCTCAGGAGAGNGGGCCTTGAACTGGGCAGCACAGAAGAGCTGACCCTGTCGACAGGAGCACAGGTGACTTGGCTGGAGAACGTAAGTGTGGGAGATCTGGCCCCACCCCTCATCTNCCATACAGTGGCATGGGTGAGGGAGAGATACCCCCACACACCCCTCACTGCCTGTAGCAGGTGGGAGAGCTGGCCCTTGAGGTCATGAGATAACCCAGTCCCTCACCAACTGCAGCACTAGGGAGAGAGGCCCCTGTACTTCACTTGAGTAACACAATAGAGTTGGTCCTGGTGGTGTGAGTGTGAATGAGCCAGCCCTGAGGGCGTGAAAGCAGGAGAACTGCCCCTGCCCCTTGCTCTTTGCCGCATAGGGTAAACTAGCCTGGAAAGTGCTGGAGAGCTCCCCCTGGTGGTGAGAACAGGGGAGAGCTGGAGGGCTGACCAGCCATGCAACCACCCAGGCACAGAACCAGGGATATGCATTGGCCCACCCCAACATCCACCCCATCTATGATCTGCTGGAGCATATGAAGGGGCTNGTCCTGCAGGTCCAAATCTGTAGGATCTCCATGACACAGGACAANAACAGAATACCCAAGATGAGTCCCAGTGAGGGCCCAGTATTGATAGTGTAGCAGAAACCAGGCNTCAAACCAAACCAATGACTCATTNCAATGAANACTTGCAAGTAAACATATATAAACTAAAGGGTTTACTNTGTGACTCGCTGTGTCACACTACAGCTTTCTATCACAAGATTTTTCTTTATCTTTTTTTCCTTTTATTTTCTCTTAAATTTTATTTTATTGGGAGGGGGTTGCAAAGGCAGAGGGTGGATATGAAGAGACAGGGAGATACATGGGATTGAGATACATGATGTGGAAGCCACAATAAATACATTAAAGGTTTAAAAGAAAAGGAAAAAAAAGCAGGATGAGCAAATCATGGAGAATAAGCCAATAAGAAATGCTCATCTACATCCTCTGCATCAGCACCTGCCTCCTNGTTCCTGCTTTGCATTCCTGCTGTGACTTCCTTCAGTGATGAACTGTCAGCTGGAAGTGTAAGCTGAAATAAACCCCTTGCTCACTGTGGTGAGCCACAAGAATATGAAATAGAAGTCCAGCTGTATATAATAAGCTATACTTTGACTGGCCAAGGGTCAGTCAAGTGAGAAGCCATCTAGCATGGAATATTTGGTGTTACACAGCTTAATATTCAACTGTTGCTTGTTATGAATTTCTTGTGCTCATAATTCCCATAGAACGTGTATGTGAGAGCATCCTGCTGGGGCCAGTACTTGGATAAGGGCACATAGGCAGGGCCTAGCAGACAGGCAGTAGATGCATAGCTTTGTTTCTTATGGAAATAAAGCTCAGACCTTTCCCTGAAGGCCTAGTGGCTTTCCAGAGCAACTGACTGAGAACAAAAGAGGTGTTTACATATCCAGTGGAGTGATAGGGGGAAGAGCATTCCTGGTGAGGTGGAGATCCATGTGGCCAGGGGGAGAAGGAACAGGCATTTTCTGTAGAGGTGGAGAGAACAGCATGGCCAGGGAGAAGTGAAGAACACAGAGGTTCTGTAGATGGTAAGGCAGATCTCTTGTAGAGTTTTCTGAGAGTCAAGAGCAAGGAGTAAGGAGGAACAAGGAGAGATGGAGGATGAAGGAACAGAAGATGAAGATGAGTCTGAAAGCATAAGAGCTTAGTTGTTAGCAGGACTATGAGAGGGCAGTAAAAGAAGGGACAAAGAGGAACTGAGTGTCAGGATGGAACTGAAGTTATGTAGATAGAATTTCATCCCAGAGGAATAAAGTAGATGGACAAAGAGCTCAATGTATCTAGATCTATTCCTGCCCTGAATGCCTGGATAAAGCTGAAGCTGTATAGATAGAATTTTGTCTTAGACGAATANAGNTAACAGACATAAGAGCATGGTGTATGAGATTCTTTTCCCTCAGATATCCCACATTAGATATAGCTCCTTCCCCAGGACTCTGGGCTTTCCATACCTCCTCAAATTTCCTTGGTCATAGTGTTTCCCAGCAGCAACAGAAACCCTAACTAAAACACATTGCTCCCTTAAAATGAAGGTTGGAGACAGAAAAGTTTACATTCCTTAAGGCTGGTCTTGACTATACACATATCCTTCCAGCAATATTTCCCCTGGGTTTTCAGTACAGCAACTAACTCAGAATCCTAAACTTCTAGTAAAAGCACCAGTGGATGAGAATGAGCTTCCTGTGAGCACAAGCCATGGCTCATTTCCTAACTGTGTCCTCTGGGTGCTCCCTGTCATCATATTTACTTCTCTTCTGACATAAGCCCCTCGTGCTTCCCAAAGTAATCTCACTGATATGACCCATGAGAGGAGACGGTAGAAAAAAGTTCTTTCTCCCCAGGTCTTACCAAGTGGCTTTGAACTTCACCAAGGGCCAAGGTGAGATGGTCATATCCTTGTAATGCTTCCTGTGTCCGCTAACATTAATTGCATAGATAGCAAAATCTTGAGGGAAGACAGACAAGACTCTGCATTGCTTGAAAATCTTACCTGCATTTCAAGAAGCTTATGAAAAGAATCCTTCACAAATGATGGCATATTGAGAGTGATCATTGCTGGAGAGAGAGAAAGAAAGGTTCCTCTGAAACACTGTGAGAGGGGGTGAGTAGAAGGGATAACAAAATACTGTTTGTAACCTACTTTGCAAAGCATACAGGACTATCCTAGTTATTGTCACATCATACATGCAGGAGCACTATCTTTGTTGATAAGGAACAGCTAAATTTAACCACACTTTGAACATATAGATAGACCAAGGCAAGGCCAGCTAACATAGCAATGCCTAGGAGCTGAATGAAAGCTCCTGATCCTAGACTCAACACTTTCCAGATTGTAGTAATAAGAGCAGAGCTACCAAAAAGAAGAAGGAAGCAGTCCACAATGGCTGCCAATCTGCACTAAAGATCGCCTCACTATTTTCCCTAGACCCATCTGAATGCTCTTGGCATTTTCCCCATTCTTTAGGATCTGCTAAGTGTCTATGCTGAGTCTAGGACTATGTGATACCAGGATTGAAACTTTGGCTGCAGTGAGTTTTGTTCACACCCATCCAATAGCTCCCTATGTGACTGCCCATGCTGGTGAGGATGAGCAGGGCCCTGAGCCATGTCCTGCACCAGCCTAGATTCCCACCTATGAAATTATTTTAAAAATTAAAAAATATACTCAGGTTGAAGAGCTCCATTAGTGTTCTGTTCAAAGAGGAAAAAAAATGACACGTGTAATAATTGAACTCTGAGCTTTGATGTTGAACCTCATTTGGTATCATATCAAATCTCTGGGATCCATCTCAATAGACATGGGAAAGAGGATGAGAAATANATCTGGTTCTCTTTGATACGTGTTTATAATTTATATTGGCTGGCTAAGAGCCTTGGTTGTCCTATGAAGTGGTTGTAAACCAGTACCTCCTTTGACAGAGCCAGACTGAATTCCTTTGTCATTATCTGAGGTCAAGAGGAGCTCTACAATTCCTCTCTTCAGCAAGGCCTGTTGGGAAAATGAAGAATATGAATCCACTGTTCTTGCTCCCATGGGAAAGAGCAGTGATTGGGAAATTAGATAATAAAGACAGTTTGGTTCAGAGGGAGAATGTGTGAACTACAAAACAGGTATATGGAATGTCTCCCAAATGTCCATATGGTAAAGAATCAGTGCTCAGCATGATGCTAGTGGGAGATGGTAGACACTTTCAAAAGTAGACCCAGGAGGAAGTCTTTAGGTCATTGGAGGTATNTTCTGAAAAGAGACAGTGGTAATTCTGTTTCTTTCTCTTTCCTTGCACTACCAGATCAGGAGGTAAATGGCTTGATTCTGCCTGGCACTTCTGTGGTGATATACACTGTCTTTCAATACAAGTCCTATTAGAGCTGACCAATCATGGACTGGAATTACAACTATATGAGCCAATATAAGTCTATTCTGCTTGTAGGTTAATTATTTCAGGTATCTTTTACTTTTTAACTGGCATGTATTAATTATACAGAATATTAGGTTTCATCATGATTTTTCATACATGCCCATGACTACTTTGATTGTATATAAGGTATCTGCTCCAGCAGTGGGAAGTTGGCTAACACAGAAAGGCTTGAAGGCAGAATGACCATCTACAACTTAGACAATGAGGAAATTGTTGCTGTAGACTCAGCTTCCTGTGGTTCCAGTGCTGCACAATGCAGCAGAGGGCTGTGGGCTTTGACATGCATGGTAAGTGAATGCTGAGTTTCTCAATGACCATACTATGGAAGTATGGAAATTACAACAAAGAGAAAAAAGATGGGAGACATTTGGTGCTATTCTTAGCCCAGGGGTTGTTAACCACGGGATGTCTGGACCATGACTCTAGCTAAAGTCAGCCCCATCAGCAATTGGGTCTTGACAGCAATCTAAAGGGGACACTGATCTCAGAGCCACTTGGCTTATTTCCAAACATTGTTTCCCCTTCCCCTTATTGCATAATTGTTATCCAACAATATTAACCAGATTCTCGTTCTGCTTCTATAATTTCACTTAACTGCTGCTTGGTCAGAGTGGGGGGAAAAGATAAATGTCTCACACAGCAGAAAATCCCCAGGGTTGAGACAAGTGTGGTTTGTGCCTTTACAAACTCCAGTCCCTGTCTGTTCTTCCTTTTTGCAGCAGATTGGCAAAAGAAGCTGTTGCCATTATGCTGTTATAAATAAACTTGATTTTTATTTTTTAAGTTTAAGTTTTGTGTGGTGATCTTTCTCAATGGTCTCAAACTCCACAAGACTATAAGGGTAAGGCTGACCTTTTGGGGGCCTAAGAGCACCAATAAACTTAACAAAGCTTGAGTTCCATATGGATTCCATCAGCACAAATAAGAAATCCTACCGTGTCTGTAGGAAGAAGGAGCTATATTCTGAAAACTCTGCTTTATCCTGGAAATCAGACTGATGGCTCAGAAAGCACAGGGTCTTCCCTGTGTACTTACTAGGTTCATGTAGCCACATATAGTCCTGGGAATGAAGTCAAGTGGTACCTGTTGTTGTTGCTATTGTTGTTTAAGATGGGGCTTGCTGTAGCCTAGGCTGCCGTTGAACTTGCTGCATTGTTGTAGAATATTATTTTACGATGTGTTACATTTGTTTGTGCTGTGGAACATTTGTTTAATGATGCAAAGATGTGTTGCATTCGTTTATGTTGCATTTGTTTAACTCTGTGAAGTTGTGTTACGTTGCCTGTCTAAAACACCTGATGGGCTAATAAAGAGTTGAATGGCCTTTAGTGAGGCAGGAGGAAGTCTAGGTGGGGCTGGCAGACAGAGAGAGTAAATAGAAGGAGAAATCTGGGAGGAAAAGAAGTAGGAGCAAGAGACCAAGAAGAGGAGGACGCTAGGGGCCAGCCACCCATCTACACAGCAANCCATGGAGTAAGAAATAAGTAAGTAAGAAATAAATGAGTAAGAAATCCAGAAGTAAGCAAAGGAAAAAGCTCAGAGGCAAAAGATAGACAGGATAGTTTAAAGTTAAGAAAAGCTGGCAAGAAACAAGCCAATCTAAGGCCAGGCATTTATAATTAAGAATAAGCCTCCATGTGTGATTTATTTGGAACCTGGGTGAAGAGCTTCCAAAAGAGCCAAAGAGTGAAACCAACCAACTGTATAGCTGAGGATGTTCTTCAGCTGTTGATCCTCCTGCCTNTGAAGCTGTATAGATAGAATTTTGTCTTAGACGAATAAAGCTAACAGACATAAGAGCATGGTGTATGAGATTCTTTTCCCTCAGATATCCCACATTAGATATAGCTCCTTCCCCAGGACTCTGGGCTTTCCATACCTCCTCAAATTTCCTTGGTCATAGTGTTTCCCAGCAGCAACAGAAACCCTAACTAAAACACATTGCTCCCTTAAAATGAAGGTTGGAGACAGAAAAGTTTACATTCCTTAAGGCTGGTCTTGACTATACACATATCCTTCCAGCAATATTTCCCCTGGGTTTTCAGTACAGCAACTAACTCAGAATCCTAAACTTCTAGTAAAAGCACCAGTGGATGAGAATGAGCTTCCTGTGAGCACAAGCCATGGCTCATTTCCTAACTGTGTCCTCTGGGTGCTCCCTGTCATCATATTTACTTCTCTTCTGACATAAGCCCCTCNTGCTTCCCAAAGTAATCTCACTGATATGACCCATGAGAGGAGACGGTAGAAAAAAGTTCTTTCTCCCCAGGTCTTACCAAGTGGCTTTGAACTTCACCAAGGGCCAAGGTGAGATGGTCATATCCTTGTAATGCTTCCTGTGTCCGCTAACATTAATTGCATAGATAGCAAAATCTTGAGGGAAGACAGACAAGACTCTGCATTGCTTGAAAATCTTACCTGCATTTCAAGAAGCTTATGAAAAGAATCCTTCACAAATGATGGCATATTGAGAGTGATCATTGCTGGAGAGAGAGAAAGAAAGGTTCCTCTGAAACACTGTGAGAGGGGGTGAGTAGAAGGGATAACAAAATACTGTTTGTAACCTACTTTGCAAAGCATACAGGACTATCCTAGTTATTGTCACATCATACATGCAGGAGCACTATCTTTGTTGATAAGGAACAGCTAAATTTAACCACACTTTGAACATATAGATAGACCAAGGCAAGGCCAGCTAACATAGCAATGCCTAGGAGCTGAATGAAAGCTCCTGATCCTAGACTCAACACTTTCCAGATTGTAGTAATAAGAGCAGAGCTACCAAAAAGAAGAAGGAAGCAGTCCACAATGGCTGCCAATCTGCACTAAAGATCGCCTCACTATTTTCCCTAGACCCATCTGAATGCTCTTGGCATTTTCCCCATTCTTTAGGATCTGCTAAGTGTCTATGCTGAGTCTAGGACTATGTGATACCAGGATTGAAACTTTGGCTGCAGTGAGTTTTGTTCACACCCATCCAATAGCTCCCTATGTGACTGCCCATGCTGGTGAGGATGAGCAGGGCCCTGAGCCATGTCCTGCACCAGCCTAGATTCCCACCTATGAAATTATTTTAAAAATTAAAAAATATACTCAGGTTGAAGAGCTCCATTAGTGTTCTGTTCAAAGAGGAAAAAAAATGACACGTGTAATAATTGAACTCTGAGCTTTGATGTTGAACCTCATTTGGTATCATATCAAATCTCTGGGATCCATCTCAATAGACATGGGAAAGAGGATGAGAAATANATCTGGTTCTCTTTGATACGTGTTTATAATTTATATTGGCTGGCTAAGAGCCTTGGTTGTCCTATGAAGTGGTTGTAAACCAGTACCTCCTTTGACAGAGCCAGACTGAATTCCTTTGTCATTATCTGAGGTCAAGAGGAGCTCTACAATTCCTCTCTTCAGCAAGGCCTGTTGGGAAAATGAAGAATATGAATCCACTGTTCTTGCTCCCATGGGAAAGAGCAGTGATTGGGAAATTAGATAATAAAGACAGTTTGGTTCAGAGGGAGAATGTGTGAACTACAAAACAGGTATATGGAATGTCTCCCAAATGTCCATATGGTAAAGAATCAGTGCTCAGCATGATGCTAGTGGGAGATGGTAGACACTTTCAAAAGTAGACCCAGGAGGAAGTCTTTAGGTCATTGGAGGTATNTTCTGAAAAGAGACAGTGGTAATTCTGTTTCTTTCTCTTTCCTTGCACTACCAGATCAGGAGGTAAATGGCTTGATTCTGCCTGGCACTTCTGTGGTGATATACACTGTCTTTCAATACAAGTCCTATTAGAGCTGACCAATCATGGACTGGAATTACAACTATATGAGCCAATATAAGTCTATTCTGCTTGTAGGTTAATTATTTCAGGTATCTTTTACTTTTTAACTGGCATGTATTAATTATACAGAATATTAGGTTTCATCATGATTTTTCATACATGCCCATGACTACTTTGATTGTATATAAGGTATCTGCTCCAGCAGTGGGAAGTTGGCTAACACAGAAAGGCTTGAAGGCAGAATGACCATCTACAACTTAGACAATGAGGAAATTGTTGCTGTAGACTCAGCTTCCTGTGGTTCCAGTGCTGCACAATGCAGCAGAGGGCTGTGGGCTTTGACATGCATGGTAAGTGAATGCTGAGTTTCTCAATGACCATACTATGGAAGTATGGAAATTACAACAAAGAGAAAAAAGATGGGAGACATTTGGTGCTATTCTTAGCCCAGGGGTTGTTAACCACGGGATGTCTGGACCATGACTCTAGCTAAAGTCAGCCCCATCAGCAATTGGGTCTTGACAGCAATCTAAAGGGGACACTGATCTCAGAGCCACTTGGCTTATTTCCAAACATTGTTTCCCCTTCCCCTTATTGCATAATTGTTATCCAACAATATTAACCAGATTCTCGTTCTGCTTCTATAATTTCACTTAACTGCTGCTTGGTCAGAGTGGGGGGAAAAGATAAATGTCTCACACAGCAGAAAATCCCCAGGGTTGAGACAAGTGTGGTTTGTGCCTTTACAAACTCCAGTCCCTGTCTGTTCTTCCTTTTTGCAGCAGATTGGCAAAAGAAGCTGTTGCCATTATGCTGTTATAAATAAACTTGATTTTTATTTTTTAAGTTTAAGTTTTGTGTGGTGATCTTTCTCAATGGTCTCAAACTCCACAAGACTATAAGGGTAAGGCTGACCTTTTGGGGGCCTAAGAGCACCAATAAACTTAACAAAGCTTGAGTTCCATATGGATTCCATCAGCACAAATAAGAAATCCTACCGTGTCTGTAGGAAGAAGGAGCTATATTCTGAAAACTCTGCTTTATCCTGGAAATCAGACTGATGGCTCAGAAAGCACAGGGTCTTCCCTGTGTACTTACTAGGTTCATGTAGCCACATATAGTCCTGGGAATGAAGTCAAGTGGTACCTGTTGTTGTTGCTATTGTTGTTTAAGATGGGGCTTGCTGTAGCCTAGGCTGCCGTTGAACTTGCTGCATTGTTGTAGAATATTATTTTACGATGTGTTACATTTGTTTGTGCTGTGGAACATTTGTTTAATGATGCAAAGATGTGTTGCATTCGTTTATGTTGCATTTGTTTAACTCTGTGAAGTTGTGTTACGTTGCCTGTCTAAAACACCTGATGGGCTAATAAAGAGTTGAATGGCCTTTAGTGAGGCAGGAGGAAGTCTAGGTGGGGCTGGCAGACAGAGAGAGTAAATAGAAGGAGAAATCTGGGAGGAAAAGAAGTAGGAGCAAGAGACCAAGAAGAGGAGGACGCTAGGGGCCAGCCACCCATCTACACAGCAANCCATGGAGTAAGAAATAAGTAAGTAAGAAATAAATGAGTAAGAAATCCAGAAGTAAGCAAAGGAAAAAGCTCAGAGGCAAAAGATAGACAGGATAGTTTAAAGTTAAGAAAAGCTGGCAAGAAACAAGCCAATCTAAGGCCAGGCATTTATAATTAAGAATAAGCCTCCATGTGTGATTTATTTGGAACCTGGGTGAAGAGCTTCCAAAAGAGCCAAAGAGTGAAACCAACCAACTACACTGTATAGCTGAGGATGCTCTTCAGCTGTTGATCCTCCTGCCTCTGCCTCCCAAGTGCTGAGATTGTAGGAATGCACCATCCACCCAGCTCAGTAACTTTAAAAAAAAATTAGGAACAAAATAATACTAGCTGAGCATTAATGACTGAATTTAGGCTATCAGTTCCCAGTTTCTGTGTTGGCAGAGCCAAGTAGGCAGCACCATGTCTAGTTGAGTCAGGTCAGACCCTGGAAGTTGTAACATGTGTTGTACCCTGAGGACAGAGTCCAGTTGAGACTAGAGCTTCCTGGATTCCTTAAGTGAAGGAAGTCAAGCAAAAGGAGGGGTCTAAACTACAAGAAAGGACACTAACAAGACTGTAAGTAATCACTGGCCCAAGAATATAGCTATAAATACTAGGAACCAAAAAGCTGCAAGTCATGGTGGACTTTGAATGGGAGTACCAAATTTTCATGTTTTAAAAAGGGCCTTTGGGCAATGATTCCTAATATCACATTTTGTCTAATAACAGAGTTATTCATATTTATCTTGATTGACATGATTATGTGAGAAATTTATAAAAAATTAAACTTGATTTTCACATGTTAATGATGGAGATCATCAGTAAGTATTTATTTCCTCCAAATTAAAACATTACCTCCTGGGTCAAAGAAAGAAGCATAAAACTCAGAAAGTAAATGAACATCCAAAGCCCAAGAAGTAAACAAAATTTACAGTGATCAGAAGGCTCCTGAGACAGAAGATTCACAAGGCTCTTCCCCAAGGTTTCACAATTAGTAACCACTGCTGTCAAGGGGAGACTACAACAGGCCAAATGACCGGCAAATCATGCCAGGAGCTCTAAAGACAGTGCTGTATTGGCTTTTCAGTGATACAGCTGTCTTTGAATCACCCATGCTCCTGTAAGTCACCCCAATAAGCTCATTGACTCATTAAGCTAGACTTGGATGAAATCATTTCTTCATTCTATCATTAGTTTCCTAATGGGTTGTTCATATCTCTCCAAGAAAAGTCACCTAACACCCATGAGGCTGGAAATCAGGTGTGCATTTTAGAAAGGTACAAAATTAGGAAGAAGTCATAAAAATATCGGTGCAAAGCAACTATTCTTACCTCCTTAATGTATTCCATGTAGCCCTTATCCTTACTAAAGGAGCCATATTCATTCTCTACTTGGACAGCAATGACAGGGCCACCATGGTGGTACTGAGAAGCAAANAGATGATGGTTAAAGAAAAACCTTACTATTGGAGCAAAAGCCTGGAGTCCAGGACTGCTGATGAAGATACCAGAACTGTATGGTGCTTTCTCTCAGGTCTGTTGGAGACTGGCACCTTCATTCATCTCCAGGCATGCAGGCTCCTGAAGCTGTTCTACCTTCCATAATGCTTTCTGGACAGAGGACCCGCAGTTTCCTTTCTGTTTCTCATATTCATTAGCTCTGAGCCCTCAAACCCACAAACTCACTTCCTGTCTACCTTTCCACCTAATCCGTCACGTAGGCTTCCTCTCCACTCTTCCTGCCTTAGAATGAACCCCATCCGTTCTCTTCCCCACCCCACCCCCATCAGCAGGTGCTTCACATAGCCCCCTCTCCATGATGTACTGTTCTCTTTTCCTTCTAAACTAGTGATTTCCGTTATCCCATCACCATGAAAGCTGCACAGAACCCGTGCTCGGCAAGGACTAACTGGATGCTATCGACATCCAGGAAGAAAACAGCTGACTTCATTAGTCATCAGCTACTTGTTCTCAACCACAAGGAGTTCTATGCTTTGTATTAAAAAGTATGGATTAAAAACACCCATGAGGCTGGAAATCAGGTCTGCATTTTAGAAAGGGACTTCACATAGTTTTGTATGCTGAAATCTGGGAAGGGGATTATATAAAATATGGTTCAAAAATGCTTGTCCCCTAAAAAGACAACTTANTTACTATGGGGCAGCATGGGAAGAATTTAATTTACCATAACTTTTTATAAATTTTTTGAATTTTACCCAACATTAACCAGTTAAAACAAGAGGTGCTCCCTATCTCATGTGATGTCTTTTTAGAAGCTTCAGGGCAAAGCCACAAGGACCAATCAAAGTCTAGACCTAACTTGTAAGAAAGTCAGTTTAATATCCTAGAGACACTGGGAATGACTGTGGAGGCCCAGATTACTCAGGGTCAGAGAATCTGAACTTGCTTTACCNAGCAAGGCTGCATAAGGGAATGATTTGACCACAGGCATGGTTATCAGATATTTGGAAGGGTCTACACTTGGCTGTGCAGTGTGCTTTGACCTAGCACGGGGGAAGTCTTTTGCCCCGCCCCTTGGCATTGTCATAAAAAGCCCTTTTGAAGATGCAGAAGGGGCTGTTGGGTTTTGAACCAGGTCCTCCAGAAGCTATCCTGTGTTTCTGTCTTTCTCCTCTTCACTATCTTTCTATCTAAAGGTTTCTCTCCCCTCCTCATAGGAACCCTTTAAAAGGTGAGAGATGGCCTCCCACAGATGACCTACTCAACCGAGAGCCACAGTACTTCTCTAAAGTGAACGCTGTTAGATCACAGATCTGCTAGCAGCCCCCACCCCTCAGAAATCAGGCCACGCTCCCTGCAGCTCTCTGAGACAGAGAATTGATAAACAATGTTGTGGCAGTCTGAGCTACAATCTTACTTTTATCAAGTGTTTTCCTACTTTGTGACTCCTGACATGCAGGCTAGGTCAAGCTAGGTCACTTAGTATAGAGTTTACCCCAAACTCTCCAAAACACAAAACAGTCTGTAAGGAGGATACCCCCCCTCCTCGATCCTTTGGAATTGGAGACTCTCCCAAGANGCCATCCTGCTGCCTGTGGTATGATGCCATTACTCATCTAGCTTCAGTTCCTGATTCTCTAACCCTGCCGATAAAGTGCATCTGAGGGGTAACTTATCCCAGCTTTCCTTTTCCATAGCTACCCTGCTCTTGCTGATGAATATGAGGAGGGACATTTCTACCTGGAGAGGAAGTATTCTGGGAACCAGATGATCAAAATACTTATCAACAGCCTCCACAAAGTTCTGGTTGGTTGTTCTCAGTTGTGACTCTGGGTAGCGCAGAAGCCAGCTAGGGACAAGAGACAAATCATGAGTATGTGAAGCAGGAAGCAGGAAGTGGNATAGAAGATGGGTCCAGTCAGCTGAGCAAAGCTGTTCTGCTCAGAGCCACCTATAGCTGGATGTCTTTCTGTCTACCTAACAACCAGAGCATTGGAATACTCAAGGTGCTCAAGGGATCTGTAGCGTGTGAGCTCTATATAATCTCCTCAAGGACTCCAGAGATGTGTGGGTCAAATGAGGAAAGTGCATCTCAAGGCACTTTAGACCTTCCCAGCTCTGATGAATCAAGTGGAAGGACTGATCCTGGCAACACTCCCAAGTGTTAGCTTTTTTCCCTGCTTCCCAGAACCCCATTCTTCAGCTCTCTAGAACAGAATGCAATCTTTAGCCCTTATCACAGCCTCCACTCGTCAGGCAACAGGGTCACATTTTTCTCTAAGACCTGAGGCTCCAAACAAAACAGTGACCCACAGGCCAATGAACATCCTACACAGGTCACCGGGGAGGGTAAGGGCCAGGCTCCTAAGCCATTCATGGAGTAATTGGCTTCCCCAATACTCCCATAGCTTAAGCTCAGGCTTTTTCTATGCATCATTTGGCTGCAGCAGATCCTTAGCTTGAAGAAAAGCTTGGTTTTGCTTTCTGANCTGACGAGCAGCAGGGCTAACCTGATGGCAGAACCTACAAGTACTAGTGTCCTGTCACTGAGAAGGAGGACAGAAAAGGACCCTGTATTTTCACCCTGGGCTGAGGAAAGAGAATAAGCCAGGAAAGCAAGAAGGCAGAGAAGGAGCTGAGGGCTTGTGGAAAGGTGGCCTGCCTTCTGCCAGAGACACATCTGAGGTCTCTAGAACAAGCCCAGAAGTTGTCATCATGTTCCTTTAGAGCCTTGAGTCCCTTTCTTCCAGCTCATGAATAGAACACAGATATCCATTACACCTTCTCTGTGGAGCAACAAGATGGTGATCCCTGCATTGCCCCAGCTGCCCTTGCACTGATCTTCATGGTCACATGTTCATTGCACTAGGACCCACATCTCAAGTCTGCTTCTACAACCCAGGACAACAGCAGAACACAAACCTTCCCACCTCACTCTAGGCCGCACCTGTCAGGGCAACAAGTGAACAGTTCAATTCAGGACACAACCAGTGACGGTAACAATCATGCTTACTGGCTTGAAAAGTTACTTGTAAAGCCAAACACTGGATTCTGGGGTAGCTCACCTGGGTAACCCACCTAGGTCAACCTCAGCACAGATGTATGGCCCTGGTCGAAGAATCACCCACAGCCCTATAGTTGCAGCCAGCAAAACATAGGCCCTAGAAAGGGAAACAAAGTCAGCTCCTTTCTGGGTGGCCCAAAGGGGAGGCTGAGCATAGAGGGAGCCCACAGATGCAACAGGATGTAAGGATGTCCCCAATCTTCCTTCCCTTCCTCGCCCAACTAGGGTGGGGGTGGCTTTTCCTTAGCCCAACACAGCAGGGAACCCCTGCACCAGGTAGGAGACCAGAGGCCCTGTGAGCTGGGCATGTATGAGCTCCCAACACCACAACCATTTCCAGAGGGTTGGAAGGGTCACACTGGGTACAGGGGCTCAGTTCCCAGCATCAACCTTGCTAACCTAAGGAAGCCCCAATCCCAACTCAGATGCACTGACTCCTCTATAGTCTGACAACATCTGGTGTCTTAGCCCTCTTGCTTCCACGAAAAGGAGGGTCAGAAGCTACAGGATGGCAGGTCATGGCTAGGGAATGCCCAGGTTCTGGGTGTAGACCCTTTCTCCTAAGAACAAGACTTCAGAGCTGAGACACACTGAGTGCTCCTCTTAAATGTCAAGTATCCTCCCCAGCTGCATGCTTCCTTGGGTCAGCTCATAGAAGCAGAAGGACCACATACTCCAGGTCCAGGATNTCAGAGAAATCAAATTTTCCCCTCTCTTGTTCATGGAGGTTCCATGGGATGTAGCTAGAAGAGAGGACAAAGAAGTACAATAAGTATCATATTTCCCCCCTATTCATACGGTGTACCAAGCCCTAGTGTGTCTCTATGTTGCATCAAGTTGAAGTTTCTCATGAAAATTAATTTCTGCTATACAGACATAACCATCTTTCCCCTATGATCCAACTATGTTTCAAGATATCCTAGGTTTTCATAGGNTTATATATGTTCTCCCACAGCCCCACTCTGTTAAATAACTATCAAAAATTATAAAGAGAATAGGAAAACACAACAAAAATATGTATAATTCTCAATAATTATTACTAAGACTTAATTAAAATAAGAATAGTCAAATAGTTTCTTTTAGTTTTCCTAAAAGAGAAGCAAGTAAGATAAAGGGCAGTTCCACCCCTCTAGTTCAGGAAGGAGAGAGGCAGCCAGGGCCACCCACAGAGCTAAAAGTACCCTGTGTCAAAGGACGTGTGTTTTGTTTGGACTGTATGACTTTGTGTGTNTCAATGACACAGTTTGGAGCATAGGGCTCCTAACATCCTGTTTCCAACAAACTTTAATTTTTAAACATACAGGGAGGGAGGGAAGAAGGAAGGAAAGACAGGGGGAGAGAGGGAGGGAGGCAAGACAGGGGAGAGAGAAGGAAGGAGGGAGAGAGGGAGGGAGGGACAGAATTCATTAACAGTCTTACCTATGAAACCTGCAGGTTCCAATAATGACCAGCCTGGCAAGATGTGCCCATTGACCCAATAATAGCATGAATATTAAGGGGTAACCAACTGCTTTTTTCTTGGATTTGAAGCCTACTCCACAGGAGGTAACTCATGCCTGCTACTATAAGCCTGGGCAGCTAGCTAGGAAGATCATGAGCTACAGAGAAGAAACTACTACTGTCAGTCTGCTAAATGGAAATATGGTCTGTTTCGTTTTGTTTGTTTGTTTTCCTTTTGTTGAAAACAGATTCTTCTCACATAATGTATCCTGATTACAGTATCCCTTTCCTCCACTCCTCCCCTACTCCCTTTCCATCTCTCATTAGAAAAGGACAGGCTTTTAAGAGATAATAAAATATAATAAGATAAAACAAAAACTATCACATCAGAGCTGGCCAGACAAACNAACAGAAGGAAAAGAGCCCAAGAGAAGACGCAAGAATCAGAGACCCACTCATTTGCACATTCAGGAATCCCATTAAAAACACTGACCTGGAAGACATACTATAAACATAATAAAGTTAACTTCGAAATACTCGTGTTTCTATCCATAGATTAGTGCTGCTCTTGGCCTTCCTCAGAGAAACGTCAAATAGCAGCAGCTGGTCAAAGTGCTGTGAAGAAAGATTGCGGTAGTGTGCAAGCTAAATGGTCTGCCTGTGTCAGCCCGCCAAGGAAACATCACCAAAGAGAAGGTGGAAAAAATAGAGGAGTCAAAGGATAGCGAGGCATGCTTTGAAAGATGTTTTCTGGATATGACATGGCCGTTGTGCTCATGACCTCACTAGGGCTGTTGTCACCTATAAAGATCTTCACAAGTCTGGATGTGTCAACATGTCAGCATGGAAGAAGGAAAGATTTATGAACACCCCAGGGACTACAGATAGGCTAGGTGAAAAAAAAGGGACATCACCTCCTTTAGTGGTGTGGCCACTGACAAGTTGCCCATATCCCAGGAAATAACCTCCCATTCATGCTCATACAAGAAACCCTAACTAAACTGAGTCTGTGAAAATAGACATGAAAATAGAAAAAGAATTTGTTGGAAAGAAGGGTTTTGGTGGGAAGTTGAGATGTAATGAAAGATGAAATGACCAAAATTCACTATATACGTGTATGAGACTGTCAGAGAGTTAAAAAAAAAAAAACCAACAACAAAGAATATGTAGCTATTATAGAGGTTTCAGATTAAGATCTTTTGGTTTCTGTGACCATGGGAGAGCTGTCCCCATATCTCATCTGCCAGACCAACCCTACAGCTGCCCAGGCCCAGACTCAAGGTTATGACTTGGACTGTCCCAACATCCACCCTATCTATGATCTTCTGGAGCACATGAAGGGACTTGTCCCACAGACTCAAAGCTGAAGAATCTCCACAACACAGGACGCCAGTAGGATGTCCAGGAAGAGTCCTAGTGGGGGCCCAGCATCAAACATGTAGTGGAGACCAGGGGCCTCAAACCAGACCAATGACTCTTTGCAATGAACACTTGCAAGTAGAGATGTATGGACCAAGGGGTGTGCAGCATCACTTGTTGGGTCACACTGCAGCTTCCACGATGAGATTTTTAATTCCTTCTCTGTTTTCGTTTTACTCATTTTATTCTCTTCCTTTTTTTTTCTTGAATTTTGTTTTATTTTGAGGGTTGTACAGGGGCAGAGGGCAAAGTGACAGGCAATGAATGGGATCAAATACATGATGTAAAAACACATAGAATAAGTAAATAAATAAATTTTTTGAAAGATCTTTTTGTTTCCATCATTAAAAATTAAAAAATATTAAAATGTGTATCCGGTAAATGACCCAATGACACTTGCTGAAACAGCACCCATACTCTATCAACTTTATCCGAGGCTTTATCACAAAGGAAACTAAGTATGCTTTTTAAAGGACAACTGGACACAATGCCCAATGACCAGCTGGAAATGGCTAGGTCTGAGCTAAGTCTTTATGCTGTGCTCTCAAAAACAGAACTCTGACTTTGCCAGTCTGCAACCCTGACAGGAGCCCTATAGGCTACGTAGGTCATGAAGGCTGAAGGGAGGTACTCACGTGGTGACAGTGTTGAAGCCACAGGCCCGAAGCTTCAGCAAGCGGTCTCTCCAATATTCCCGGGGCACTCGGAAATAGTGGATGGAGCCTCCAACTATCATGAACTTGTGACCTTCCAGGGTGAAGTACGCTTTGCCCTGAGCATTTTTTTCAGTGCTAAGTCCCACAGATCTGTTCTTCAGCTTGAAAGGGGTCAGACGAGACCAGCTATACCTGGATTGAACGGAAAAGAGAAAGCAGGTGTATAGTGTCCGGTGCAGACCTCTGGGGCCATGACGATCCTGTTAGCAGGACACACTAGACTACTTGGGCTCCTTACTCTCCCCAGGAAAAGAACCAGAGCTCCCCGCTCCCTGCTCTCACCAACCTGGCAGGAGACAATTTCAATATGTCATTTGTGAATTCAGAGCGAGGAGCAAGACCTGATAAGACAAGCGGCAGGAAGAAGATGGCCATCTTTCTCTTCCAGGAAAGACACTTGCTGCAAGGAAAAGANGCAATGACAACGGGAACACNGTGGCTCCTTGAGCCACAAGGACTAGGAAGCTGCTCTAGAACTTCTAGAGGTCNGTGTCAAAGGACACCCATTACAGGCAGGTGTTCTCCCAGGAAACCTAGAGTAAGGGAGGCTGCAGCTCCACCNGGCTCCACCGATGTCCCCAAACTCCAGGGCTTCCATAATTCCTCCACCATAGGACCTGAAACTTAGGACACACCACAACAGGGCAAGGCTGGGCTCTTGGGGGTAAGGGATTCAGGACTCTCCATGTACAGGGTCAGGGAGGACGCAACTAAAGTACCTCCTCACCATCCACAGCTGCACTGTCATGCCCAGAGGCAACATGCAGATCCTAAGCAGGGTAGGACGGGTAGAGAGAGGCATACAGAGGAAAGAGCTGGGGCAGAGAAACTTGAAAAGGGAGTCTGGGTATGTGACTGACTGGCTGACCTACAGAAAACGGTGNGGAAAGTCTAGAGGCCTCCCGTTGAGCACACTCAGGATGATGGGATTAGGGGAGTTCACGAAGGGCATGTGCCTCAAAGAGCTGACAGGGCTGGGGTCTTAGACTCTGACAACCCCAAGGGAAGCAGAAAGGGTCACCTGAGGAATGCCATTGCTGGAAACCAGGGAGCAGAGGTCCGTGCAGCTCCTACTCTCTTCGGTGCCTCAGAAACACAACCTTCAGTCAGGACTTATGGCTGCCAGGCCCGATCCAAGCTCTATTCAGTGCTGATGACCGGAGGAAATGCGTCCAGAGTTGGGGGCGGGTCCCAGAACCTTGTCACCACAGGGCCATCCAGGCCAGCAGCCACTACAGCCAGTGACTGGTTTCAGAGTCTTCCTGGACAGTGCCCATAGACAGCTATTGGCTCTGGACACTGTGCATCAAAGCCTACAGGGTGTCCCGGCTCCCTTAGCACCCAAATGCCTCTCCGCCCTGGGAATAAACCGGGAGGATCATNAGGGTTATCTCGGCCTTGGCTTTCTCACACTGTACAGCCAGCTGGCTCACAACACAGAGAGAGATCAGAGAGGAGGGAGAACAGAAGACTCCTTCAGGAAATTTACAGAGCTGATAGCACGTTGAAGAAAGCAACAGGTTACAAAATTAATATACCAAAGTCAACAGCCTTCCTATATACCAAGAAAGACTGAGAAAGCAATCAGGGAAACAAGCCTGTTCCCAATANCCTTTTTAAAAAATAGCTTGGAGCAAACCTAACCAAAGAAATGAAAGATGTAATATTTTATTAAATACCCCTTCNGCCTGCTCTTCCCGGTCTCCTCCCATCACTCAGTGATATGAAGATCAGGTCTTCTGTCATTTTCCATGAACTTGTGTGTTTCTGGGGTTTTCTTTGTTTATTCCCACCGTGTTTTCAAGTTTGTGAATTCTTTTGCTCTTTCAGCACACATACTCTTTCTTCTTTCCACTCTAGACCACAGGCTGTTAGTTATAACAGACCCAGCAAAATAGCACAAAAATAATTATGATTTTTTTAAGAAAGTCCAGCACCCAAATAATACAATCTAGAAAAAAAAGAAGAAAACCCAGGCCTGGTAACACACACCTGTAATACCTGTTAGTGGCTACAGAGCCAGATTCTGGAGGGGAAAATCATACAACCCGCGAAGCAAGAAATACGAAAGGCACAACACAGAGCTGGGTGGAAAAGTTCAGGGGGGGAGCCACAGGTGAGCTGTGTCCTCCGGCTTCTCTTCCCTACCCAGTCCCCACCAGCTGTCTCAATGCCTTGCACATGCTCACAGTGGCAGAACTCTCTTGGATAGCTGACTGTCTTCATCCTCACAGAGCCCTTCTCCAAAGACCATGACACTCTAACCAGAAGCGATTGTGTTCTTGCATAGCCAAGGCTTTGGACATTTCCTTCACAGCACCTATCTGACGTTACATTGTTTACTTGTCTACTCAGTTCTTGGGGGGGGTTGTTTGTTTGTTTGTTTTATTTTGTTTTGATCTTTGTCACCATATGATAAAGTTTAGATAGGCAAGTTCTCATTACATTAAAAATGTATTTACTAAACTCAGGGTTTAACTCAATGGTAGAGTGTATGTTTAACATATATGAGGCCCCGAGTTCAATTCTCAGCACTGAAAAGGTATAGAAATGCCTTTCTTAGACATCACAATTTTTTTGAATAATGTCATGGACATTTCATAAAGTCAAAACAAAAGAATCTATTGTATTATGACTGTCAAGGGCATCAGTCATTTATAAAATAACACCACAGATTGTGGTTAGTGAGGCCATGGGGTAGGATACAGCCACTGTGCACATTTCAGTTTTGTGTAGTAAACACACTCAGCACACTCTTCGGAAACAAATACAGTAAAGCGAATACACTTTCCCACAACAGCCACATAAAGCTACATCTCAAGTTCAGGAATTCCAAGATTATCTTCCAGGAATGGGACGCAACTTTGTTGTTCTCACGTGGCGAGCATGCCCATGGTTCCATGCCCAACTCTAAACACTTCAGAAATAAAGATTAAAGGAAAAATTCTACTTTGGAGAGGAAAAAATTATCAACATTCCTTAACATTGATGCAGTCTCAAAGGGGAGAGCTTCACATCTTCCTCAGCAGATATGCCAAAGAACTCATTTTATGACTAGACACAGGGATTGCCCATTAGAAATTTCAGCAACATCACCCATGGGGGGTGCTCTGCGCTCTTTGTGTCCTTTGAGGACTAACTGAACATCGCCAGTATTTTCTCCTTTATCTCCACAGCAAAGGGAAACATTAATCTAGAACTTTTCCTTCTCAGGACATTCAGGTTGACCTTCATACCACCTTGAATTGTGAGCCTATGTCCATACCCTTACCCTGACTGCTGTAAGCACTCTACCATTACGCCACACTCCAAACCCCATGTAAGCTGGATTTTAATTCCATGTCTTGAGCAAAACTGAACCAAAGAATTGAGATTTTATAATATTCCATTCCTAGAAACCTATGCTTTGGTGAGAGCAGAGACTATCACTGTCTGATTCATTACTGGATCCCAGCAGCTCAAGACTGCCTGGCATACACCATGTTCCCAACAAGTGTCTGTTGGCTAAACAAATAATTTAGGCAGCTTCAGGGAAAGGGCTGACTCCTCCCAAACTGAGTGCCCCTGGCATGTGAAATAGAGGGCTCAGAGTGAGGACTCCACGTATTAGGAAAGGAGTTTAAGCCACAAAAATAAGAGTCTTAGTTATAGCAAAAAGACAAGTGAAGGCAATAAATGGAATACAAATAGGAAAGGAAGGAGTCAAAGTACCCTTATTTGTTTATTTTATACATAAAAGACCCTGAATATTTCATCAGAAAATTCCTACAACAGATAAACACTCATCAAAGTAACAGGATACAAGTTGACACACAAAAAATCAGTAGCTTTCTTATACAGAAATGAAAAACACTCGGAGAAAAAAAAGAGGGGGGAACAATACCACTCACAAGAGCCTCAAAAAAATTCCTTGGAATAAATCTAATCAAGGGAGTGAAAGATTTATACAATAAAAACTTTAAGACTCTGCAAAAGAAATTGAACAAGATACCAGAAGATGGAAAGACCTCCCCTGCTAATGGGTTAGTAGGATTAATATTTTGAAAAATGAGCAAATGTAATCTCCAGATCCAATGCAACCACTACTGTAGTGGACCGCAGTTCCAGCTTTGACCTGGAAGCACAACCCCCAGTGAGGCTTC
>LZPO01108031.1:194177-219975 GCA_001675575.1 Neotoma lepida | reverse complement strand
GGGAAGAAGAAACCTCCAGCACTGTCCCACAAGCCTGGTTCTAAGATGCTGTGAGAAGCCAGCTTCCAGGATGAAAAGAAGAACCTGTGTGGTATGCCTCACTGTAGAGTCACTACGTGTTCCTCATTCATTCTGTTTTATCTCAGTCAAGAAAGTGTAGCCCACATTTGTGCTATGTTAAAAAGAAGTAAAAGAAGGCTGAAGTCATCAGTCTTAACACCAAAGCTGACACANAAGTTCCCTTTAGGAAGGGGCTTTAAGGTGGGAAGGAAAGCATTATAGAGAAACAACACATGGAGGAAACCTGACCATGATGGGACCTTAAATAGAAGGAGAGGTTTTAAAGGGAAGAGGAGGAGGAGAGACGTGCCATTGGGAATGAGAATGAGAGAGATAGGGAGACTGAGGGAGACAGCCACCATGAGAGGTGGCTCTTTAGACCAGANGAGNCTCTTTAAAGAGTNCCCTTCATCTCTGGACCAAATCTCCCAGCTGCNCTCCTGAGGAGTCTCAGACCAATCCACAGAACAAACGAACTTTTACGGGGTGGCAGGAAATTTCACATTACGTGGTTCAGTTCAGCATAGCGTACCTGTGAGGGAGCATGGAAGAGTCGGGTACCATAAATCCAAGTCACAGCGCAGACTGATTCTTAACTCCCTGTCCACAGTAGAGCTCAGGGAGATGCAGGCTATGGGATCACGTCTAAAGGTGCAGCGTCCATGTTCTCAAAGATCGTTTGCGTGCCACGCTCACCTTGTGGGAGCATCTATTCAAGCCCGTGCCAAGGACTAATCAAGGTTCTCAAACTGACTGATGGGTTTCCTGAAGCCAATCTATTTCATTTGATACAGAATTGTCAAAGANAAGAGCCAATATGCTGTCCCCAACTATGTAAGTGAACAGATNGGAATGGAATCAGGGAGGAAACATACCTGGAGACAGTAGGGCAGTGTGGGAGGAACGGCCAGGAAGGGAAGAACCAAGCACCAATGTTGGGGTAAGGTGTCAAGCATTAAGTCCTCCTGTACTACTGACTGTGGTCCTTGAATGCCCAGTAGCCTCTCTTAGGCCATTTCCTCCTCTGTAAGATGGGCTGATGGCTGTAAGAATGATTTAGACTAACTGAATCAGTAATTAGTTCACTGAAAACAATAATGTTCCCAGTACACAATTAGCAGCTACTATGCTGTTGATATTCTCAGACGAAAAGGTAACCCAGGAGATGTTCTAGAATGGCCCATCTAGTTAGTGTCTCACACTGAATGTTGACTGGTATATTCTTATTTACATGAGCAATGACAAGGCCACAGGGCTAAGAACCAGAAGCCTTGGTCATAATTTACTATCTGAGATTGGGAGTTCATTCCTTTCCCATGCCTTGACTTTCTCAGCTGCTCAATAGCAGAATTGAATGTAAGAATGTCCAGAGAGCTTCTAGCAGTGGGAGGTGTGAAATCCCAAGACTCCCATGGATCCATCTTTAGTGAATAAATGCCTTCCTCATACTGTCCTAACCAACAGGTGACTCACACAGCAGTGGCCTCCAATGCTCAGCTTCCAGGCTCAATGCTGACACAATGATGGACAGGCAAAGTCAACAACACACAACGTACAAAGTCCACCATTGGTACACAGGAGGGAGGGAAGAAACAGGCACACGGAGACTCTAGTGTGAGGGATGGATTGCCATGATGTCCTTGTAGCCTAATTGGAAGCATCCCAGCATAGAGTCACCTCTAAAAAGCTTCGACTGCATCCTCTGAAGCTCACCCCTAGCCTTTGGTCCACTTCCTCCAACCCTTTCTACTTATGGTCATCCCAACTCTCACCTCAGTCTATTACCTTAAAAATGCTGAAGCAATCAGTATAGTGCACTTGGGGTGGCCAGCCNCTTGCTGTTTCCCAACAGCCAGCCCAGAATTCTGTGACTGAGACATTAGGGGCTGCAGAAACCTGCATCTTATCCAAAGAAGCCTAGTTTCTCCAAGGATTGGTCACATATTAGCCTGTAGTTACTATAACACAGTAACCTAGGCTGGCTATCTTTAAAGAAAAGAGGTGTGTCTTAGTTTGAGTTTCTACTGTTGTGAAGAAACACTATGACCATGGCAACTCTTACAAAGGAAAACATTTAATAGGGGTGGCTTGCTTANAGTTCAGAGGTTCAGTCCATTATCATAATGGCAGGGAGCAATGNGGCTTACAGGCAGACATGGTGCTGGCTACATCCTTCAACAAGGCCACACCTACTTCACCNAGGCCACACCTCCCAATAGTAACATTCCCTATGAGCTTATGAGGACCAATTACATTCAAACTACCACAAGGTGTATTTAGCTCATCATTCTGAAGATTCTGGAGACTAGCATTTGCCCAGCTCTGTAGAGAACCTCATGGCAAGTGGCAAGAACACACAAGAGTGAACAGTCCCCAAATGGATCACCAGAGAGCAATTTNTAGCTTCAAGCTTACTCTCTTTAGTTTGGTTTGGTTTTATGAGATAGTGTCTCATGTAGCCCAGGCTGGAACTATTTTTATTTTTTATTCATTCNTTACTATTATTATCATTATTTGTATTTGTAGTGCGAGTGATTGAGCCCAGGGTCTTGTGTATGGTAAACAAGCATCTGGGATATATTTCTACCCCCAAGGCTTACTCTTATCACCACTCCCTATCTCGAGGGCCCAACTTCTGAGGGAGCTTATACCAATCTCTTCCAAGGGTAGCTCCCTGAAGGCTCCACCCCTTAAAGGTCCCATNGCCTCTCAGTATTACCATATTGAGTACCAAGTTCATAACACATGACCTCTGGGGACACACTCAACCATATTTAAATCACAGCAGGTCTATCTCCCACATAACACATGCAGAAGTCTGTTTAGTGGCCGGAGAGATGGCTCGGCAGTTAAGGACACTTGCTGCTCTTCCAGNAGACCCAAGTTCATTGCTATCATTCNTGTCATGTCCTCGCTGCCACCTGTAACTCCAGCTCCAGAGGATCTGATGCCTTTTCCTGGCTTCCACAGTCACCATCACTCATGGGCACACACTCACACAGACCCTCACACACACACATTTTAAAAGGCTGCTTACGAAGCCTACCTACTCCTCAGTTACACACCAGATAGAAGTAGCTCAAAACCCCCAGGGACTTGTGCTAAACTCCACACATGCACGTTCAAGTTTGAAGCTTGTTGNATGGGNAGCTTGGATTCTTTGGAGGGCTCCCAGTCAGCAACCCGGCTGTGGATGGGATCTTCCTGGAGTGGACACCTTCCTGCAGTCATCCCCATGCCCANGTTAAGCCCTGGTGACCTGTGACAGTGAACAGGCATGGGAAGGTCAGTANACAGAGCTTGGCTATTGGTATGAAGGACATGCTCCCACCCNGGGAACCACTAGGTGTGGCTTCGGACAAATATACACACATGCCATGCCGACGCTTGTTTTGTAGTGTAAACACATAGTCTCTAAAATAGGCAGTGTTGAGTCTCTGGCACAAAATGAGGGTATGAGAATCACTGTTTACAGTCCCCACAACCCTCCAGCTTGCAAACGCTGTCAGAATGTCCACAGGAAAAGCCCTTTCCTTAACAGTGGGTACTTGTCTTGCTCCAGGCCAGTTGGAATGATATAACCATAGAAGGGCTTTGAGGGGCACACATCTGTCCCCACAGGAGTCAGGGAGAGGAAAAGGGACAGGACAGCAGTCTCTGGGGAACCCTGCATGGACAGGACAGTGCCTGGCCACCTACAGAACAGACCAATTATGGCATGACTACTGAGGCCTGCAGTCCTGTCGCCAATCCAGGGCCTGCAAATCCCTGAATTATTTATTCAGGTATTCACTGCTCCTTGGTATTTATTAACACAAACAGGATAAAAAANACAACAAAAACCGTTTTTCCTCATTTCTTTCGATTGTTCTACGTGCTAACTTTATTACACNTTTGCTCAAAATAAGCTGCCAATAAAGTTGGATAAAATTAAACTCAGGCTGGAGGTTTTTTTTTATTTTTCTTCAATAATTTTTCTCAGGTTGTTTTTATTTTCATAAGGATTTGAGACGTGGCATCGGAAGTGAAGAATTTCACTGTCTAGGTAGTTACAANTTGGAGAGAGTTTATGAATTCTAAANTCAGTTCTTTAAGGATNAGTCAGATTTGACGGCTTGCTTTTCACAGACNAGGCCTTTGTAGCTGTGTGTCGTCAAAGTGCACGACCAAAAGCCANAACTGTCCACACTGTAGNGAGACTCGGAGATTTTCTATGATTTCTGATTTAGCAAAACTCCAGAGCAGTGCACGGTCCACAAGCCTGGTATCAATGTTTGTTTGAATATGTGATTTCAAGAAAGAGAAGGCTTTTAAAGACAGAATTTGTGAATAGGCTGAGATGATTCAATTTAAGATAGAAAAAAAAAGCATCTTGGGGTGAAAATTTTGTACTATAGTAATTTGATTATAATGAAAAGCAAACACTGTGTGTCATCAGCAAACAATAGGAATTTTNATGCAACCAACCATTTTTTGGGTGATCTAACTATGATTCATACATCTAAAATGATAAATTTAATCCCATCGCCAGTAGATCAATTGCAGGTATTATAGATAAAACCAGAATAAATCATCCTATCGCTGTGTCAGGAACACAAAGGGCCGATGGGAGGGGAGTTCTAACTTGAAGTTGAAATCTGTTTCTAGGCTTCAAGAGGACAATGTGCCATGAGGAAGTTGAACATATACACAAAGTCATCCGACCCAAATATGCTAATGATTTTTATTGGTCGAATCTTAAAAGTGAGGTTTATTTTTATGAGAATGCATTAATTAACCCAGCATGTCCTATCTTTCAGCCTATCTTGCCAGGGACTTTCATTTAAGATGTTTATTGTGAAATGTTTGCATTCTCTGCATGTGTGGCCTACACACAGATTATTTCATACTTTCCTTCAGAGCACTTTAGAAAGTTAAAAGGAGTTATTGTTTTTGATTAATGCCATTTTGGGGCAGTTTAAAGACAAAAAAAAGTGGGGGAGGTCAAAATCCTAGCTCTGCATAAGTTCTTCAACACTGAAAAAGAAAAAGAGAATCTGTGCTTACTGCAGCCTGCACAAAGGGACAGGGGAGGGGCTGGTTGGATGTGTCCTGAGGTGGTGTCCTGAACTCCTATGGAACAGCAATGGGTCACCACGCATCCATCAGGAGAAAAGAGAGATGCTGCTTCTAGCAGAGAGCNGTGGCATGGTGCCATGCAGATGGGCGTTCTAAGGCCCTGACTGTCATCTTTTGATTAAGAAAAGGAAATGATTTCACTAAAAAGATATTCCCTCTTGTGTTGTTTTGTTTTAACTGAGTTTGTACTTTCCACTGAACTGGACATATTTATTGGGACTCATAAGTTCCTTCATGGTTACCAACATCACGACAATCTTAACAAACTATTTTTTTCTTGGCCAATTATCTAAATATCATAACTATAAAATATCTTAAAACAGTCTCTGTACTGTAAACATCTTAGCTACAAAGCTTTGAGTGTAAACAGTGCGATACATCAGGATGGTTTTAAGCGATGTTATAAAAACTGCTCTTAAAATCTAAACAAAAATGTAAAGCTTCCATCTGTTTTATGATTTTTCCACTGCCGAACGGCTGCTGTGTGCCAGTTCACTGAACCGTGGCTTGCTAAAGAGATTGCTGGGGTCACAGATTGCAAAAACAAAGAGCATGTCTTTAATGCTGGGATTTTTTTTTCCCCTCAAGTCTTCCTGACATGGCTGGAAAGGAATTAAGAGCAACAGCAGCAGAAGAGAGGAGAGGCACAGCCTGTTGCAGGGGGAAGCCCTTCTCCGGGAGACTCTCCTGTGCTGAAAGATGTCATTTCGACAATTACATCAGGTCCTTGGGTGACTGGATAACCTGCAACCTCCATCCGCTCTGACTTCCTCAGGGATTTTTCTTTTTTGGCCCTTTCTGTAGAAGTTAAAAATAGACAGCAAATTGCACACTAAGAAAAAGCTTTCAGGGCTTATTTCTGTATANATGTGCAGGTAGGAGACGGAGATCGTTTAGGACCTGCCAGTGCTCCCTTCTCCAAGCCCTGGTCCATGGGGATGACAAGGGACCTAGGCAGGTAAAAAGTCTATGTAAAGATACAAGAAGAAAGCCAACCTTGCATGGAAACTGACCACTATGGCTAGACTGCAGGGAGGTGGCTTCTAGAAACAGAGTGGATACCTCAGGCATCCTTAGCCCTAAGTGCTCACCCTGTTCTTCAGATGTCTGTGCATGCCCTTGACCTACCCTGGGGGTGTTCCATGGGGCTGTCCTCACATGGAGAGGTGGAATGGGTCTGAGAGACTCAGAAAGGGAAGTGGGAGGAGAGAACCACAGAGGATGGTTCTCATGAAGTGCTGCCCCCAAGAGATGCTGCCTCCCAGAGAAATAAGCTTGGCACAGAGGGTAGGTAAGAGCCAGGATTCTTAGGGATGTCCTATTGAGGGGCCTAGTCAGTTGCTTATGACATGCCTCAGATGACCANTAACACTCATTATCTTGCCCCCAAGACCACTTCTTAAAAATAACAGCCAGTGTGGCCACTGGGTTTGGGACTCTGGAGCAAACCACCTNGCACATACTCAAGTAACAGAGCCAACATGGCTTCGGACTCCTCAGAAGCATCTCCAAGTGAGGAAGGCTTCAGGACAGCCCTAGGGCCAGTCTTGGCCATTTGCCTTGCACAGGACAGACTCTGGAGCTAGAATAGTGCACGTGACAGTCCACAGGGTTCATGGCAGGACTGTAGGGAGTCAGCCCACCTGCTCTAGGACCACAAATTCCTATTGAACTTCCACACACANGGCCTCCCAGCCCAANCCAGCAGGATGCCCTGGGTCAGCAGCCTGAGCAGGTATCTGTGAGCAGGGAAAACAGTTAGGGCTGTGATAAGAGAGGAACTACTGCTTCTCTCCACAGTGGCTTCACCATCTCTGTCTCCAACCCCTCCTCCACACTCCACGGTTGCAGCACTCCCCCCCTCCCTCCCACAGCACTGTGCAGTACATCAGCATTAAACAGTCATTCCCCGACTCATAAGGACAACTCCCAGATTTCGAGGAAGATCACCTGCTAGGGATATCTGCCCTAGGGTGAGCAAAGCGCCATCATCCTGCACACCGGGACTTCACTCCTGTTCAACTCCACTCTGGGGCACACACGGCCCATGGGAATTTTGTTCCTGTGTCTCCCCCAGGAGATGACCCAGGCACCCATCAGTGGTGATCAGTGGTTGTTTCTCACTAGCCCCTCAAGCCCCTTGGTTTTTCCTTTCTCTCAAAGCTGCAGTTCCCCAACCCAGACCCCTTTAGGATAAGCATCCTGGTGTCCAGGGTAGCAGTTGGCCTGGGTCCCCCAGGCAGGCTGGCATGATGCTGCCACGTTGCAGATTTAAACCTGGGGTGATCTCCTCTCTTTTCACTGCTCAAGAACATGGGGGAGGCATCTGACTGGAAACAGCTGTCACTCAAAGGAGAGACAGCACAGTGGCTCTCCATGAGTACGTCAGCCAGGATTACTTAGCTACAGAACTTTACAGCCCCCAAAGGAAGGGAGGAACCTGTGAGGAGGGCATAACAACAGCCATCTCTTCACCCTTCAGGTGTTTCTTACATCAAGGGTCAGCAGAACAACCCTCCACAGCGAGCCTTGNATCTTGACTTAATCATCAGAGAAACCGAGGCATGAGGAAAAATGAATATGACCAACACCATGCAGTTACTAGGAAAATAACTCAAAAGTCCTAGTGAAAAGTAGTAAGAACCAGTTTGCACAAGAGAATGTGTCAATCACAATCAAGCTTTCTGTGGAGCAGTGGGCCCTGTTCAGACCCTTCTGCCGGCTTAAGAAATGCTACAGGCACTGCCTCTGACAGAGACGAGGACACCAAAGCAAAGCAAGGTCAAGTCACTCACCCAAAGTTAAACAACCAGCCAATGAGAGCCTGAGGATTCAATCCCAGACTATCCAGCTCCAATCTGTGCCACTGCACCACATGGTCTATCAACATCATCATCACCATCATCATCACCATCACCATCATCCGTGGCAAAGCACAGTTAATTCTTACTAAGCTCCTGCCGGGAGCCCAGCCCACTGATGAGTTCTTTAAATGTCATGCATAATTATTTTAATTTCTATTATTCACTTTATCCCCACTATGTGGATGCTAGGAAACTGGGGCTCAGAGAGGCTGTGTAATTTTAAAAAGATCAGATAGCACCAACAGAAGTCCAGCCTGATCATGTGTGTCTNTAATTCCAACACTTGGGAAGCTGAGGCAGGAGGAACACACATGTGAAGCCNGCCTGGGTTACACAGGAAGACTTTGAAGAAGGATGGGGTGGGGGAGTTAGCAGAAGGCAAATCCAGCTTGTCTATCANTCATGTCTCTGCCTCCTACAAAGGCAATGAGGGATGCTTCTCCTGGGATTTACCCTGGGATGCTAGCCATCTCTCTGGCCAATGTCAGCAANGGGATGGGTGGAGACAGAAACCTAGATTGTATGCTGTGTCCAGCAAAGCTCTGGGCGCTGTGGCCACCCGCCCGTGTGTACTTCTCACTGAGGCTAAGCTCCAGGATAACAAGGGTTTAGACTAAGTCTAGCAGTGGAAAGCAGGCCAGGAAAAGGCCTAGTTTGCTGATGGACAAGCTGAAATCCACAGTCCACACAGATGCAGGCCATNTTGGAGCTACTGCAAACACTGACCATATTTAGGTAGGGGGTGGAGGGGAAACAACAGTATTGGGCTCAGCAACCGGATACCCTGGGCAGCTGGGAGTGTGCAGTGCCAGCCCCGTCCTCCCTGGGCATGCAGAGCCANCATGCTATAANAGGAAAGACGGTAAAGTGGGTGGACAAACAAGAAGGATAGACACCATCATGCATTCTGAGGTCCTCAAAACTGGGCTTCCAAGATCAAGACCTGGAAGAGACAGCCCATGTCACCAGAGACCTACGAAGCCACTAGCTATCTTTNCCTGCCTAGGCATAACTTGGACACAGACAATATGAAAAATGGCAACGGGTCAGGCTGCACTTNCCTCNAACTAATCGCTAATGAAGTTTGGGGTGAGCTATTTTAAAGCAGCCCACACAGCATAACCACACACCACCATCAGCTGCTGTCCTCAAATGCAATTTCATTCATAATTAAATATGAAAAAGCCACCACCTTAAAATAACATCGGGGGTCACAGCTAAAGTTTCCAGCTTAGGCCATACATGCAGGTCTCTAATGACCTCTCTGACATGGCCTCTAAATCGTCCTCTCTACACGCAANTCCAGCCCCAGACACACCATCTATAGCCCCATTTACAGAAACATGTCTTCCAGGCATGCATTCCCTCTTCTTCCTTTCTGCCCGATGTGTCACCCAAGTCTCCAAGATCCCCTTGACCCACAAATGCAGGTGCACATCTTACAGTCCCAGCACTTGAGAGCAGAGGCAGGAGGATGACAAGTTCAGATTCAAAGCTACCCTGGATTAAATAGCAAGGCCCTGTAAATATATACAAGTGTGTAAACATGTACACGTGCACGCACGTGCACACACACGCACACACACATGCACACACACATGCACACACACACACGCACACACACATGCACGCACATATGCACGCACACATGTACATACCCATTTGAGCAAATCCAAATTTGCTGCCTTTTAGAAGGGACCTCTGCTAACCTTGACTTTCCAAAGTATTTGTTGATGCTCCCTCTGGCAAGGCTCCACACCAGGCTCTAGCCCCTATCTTGTCCTTCTAAGAACTATCAACATCCCTTGTGATGGTATTCCATTCACTCACCCATTCACTCGGCAAGTAAGCCCCTCCTACATGAAATAAAAACAACAGGGATTGGGCCAGACATGGTCCCTGCCTNTCTAGTGGCAGCATCTAGAAGGGACAGGTGACAAGCCCACTAAAACTATGCAACAACCTTTCCATCAAGANTCTAATGCCCTGTAGGTTAGTCCTACCTCACACACATGCATAGGACAGACATTCATGCTAAGAAGATGCTGGCTGGGTGAGGAGATGCCTTGATAATTGAAGTACTTGCCACACAGGGTGAGGAGTACAGCTTGGATCCCCAGAATTCACATGTCAGGTGGGCATTCCACAAGTAATTCTGGCACTCAGAATGTGGAGACAGGAGATCCCTGAAGCAAGCTGGCTAGCCAAAATAACCATATTGGTGAGTTCTGGTATCAATTGAGAGATCTTATCTCTATGAGTAAGGTAGAAGAGCTCAAGAAAAAAAATTCATATACACGTATACACACACACACACACACACACACACACACACGAGGTGGGAGGAGATGCCTATGGTTCCAGGTGCTATCTCTCCTCTCTGGTCCATCTGTTGATCTGTTCTCTAGAACCCCTTTGGAAGCACATCTCCATCATTCAGTGGAGATGGGTATTCGGCCAGGACCAGCTCTTGTCAGTCTCCATCCCACCTCTTGGTTTTAAGTAACTGCTCAGCCTGCTGTTGTTCTATAAGCTATAGCAGCTAGAGGCAACTCATGTGAGACCAAGAGGGAGTAGGCCCATACTATAAGCCTTGGTGACCAGTAGACGCCAGAAATGTCTTAAATGATCTGGGGATGGTTCGTGGAAGAAGATTCTGTTCAGATATGAAAACAGATTGGGGAACTACGGTGGATGCAATACTCACAGCTTCTCAGCACATCCTGGCGGAGGGGGAAAGGCCAGCCCCTGAGTGTAGGAGCCAGGAAGCTGGGAAGAAAACAGGCTAGGAGGCACTGGGGCAGATGTAGCTGGCCAAATACCCACCGCCTAGCTTAGCACTTGCTTGACACGTATCTGGTGCAAGTTGGGTCTGTAGAGAGATGCTGGGTNAGACACCTGGCTGGGGATAGTCTCAGCCAAAGTCCCATTACTGAGATTTGAAATTTCACAGCTTCTTACACTGGGCACCATTATTTTATTTATTGACACATTNCTCCATGGCTTTGGTGACAGAAGGGCACAGGTAACGTTTGGCAGGGTCAGAATTGATAGCCAGCTTCTTGGGGAACTTGTTTCTACCTGATCTAAGTTCTCCACACTCTAACCACACACCTCCTTGTAACTTTCTCACGAAACCTTCCTCACTCCCACCCACTCCAGCTCCATGTCTTGCATGGAAATCATAGGGCTAGTGAGACCATTGTGATTTCACCACGAACANTATTGTTCTGATCAAGACACAGAGTGAAGGTTCCCAGGGTTCTCTCATAGTCCTTATTTCTTCAAATATGTCTCTTAAGGGGGATGGGCTTATATGCATAGGCCCAGCATACAGATGAGAAGAGAGAGAGGATCAGAGGTAAGTGTGGCCTCTCCACTACAGGTGAGGAAACCTCACGCCTNACCGCAGGTCCTGATCAATTTACCCCNGGGTCTGACAAAACATCGCTCTTGAGGATCTTACTCTACCCATCCAAGAGGTGTGAAGTTAGNACTTATTTTTTTATGTAAGAATTTGTGAAGAACTCCAAAGAAAAGGTGAGTTTCAGGGATTGTTGAGTTCATTAATTAACTTTCTGGGTGTCCAGCTAAAGAGTTTTTATAAACATCTTTCTCTACCAATTCCCAAGATTTGCACGGCTCTGAATCCGTTTTGGAAGCCGTGATCAATACTCAAATTAACAGAAAGATGTCTCATTCTGCATAATGCAAAGAGAATGTTCTGGAACCCCAAGTACTCACTTCCCATTGGCCCAGCTGCCTCTTTGCCTGGTAGCTACCATGCTCATGTCAAGGGCATGTTCACTGAAGGCTGTGGGTGTGTCATCATCCTGTGTCCATCAATAATCAGCAAATTAACAGCTTGCTTGTGTAGACACTTCTATTTTCAACCTGAAGGGCGGTTTGGGGGTTTCTTTTAAATTTAACTATCCTCATTAAGGATTCATAGCACACCCAAAGAATGATTTTTTAAAAAATCATCTCTGCAGAAAAGGAATATCAGCAAAAAATAATCACTATTCCAGGCTCAACAATGAGTCCCTAATGAGGACAGCAGTCATCAGTTAAACAAACATATCATTAGGTTGAGAATAGATGTGTCAACACAGACATGGTCCACTAATTTGTGGGGTGGTTTGTCTGGGGTTGGTCTCAGTGGGGTTCAGAGGGTGGGTGGGCACTCCTGGGGCAGAGTTCTAGGTTTCTTTCTAAAGTAAGACATAGGGTGTGGGTGAGGTTAGGCCACGTGGAAGCTGCTAGTGGGACTTCTACGACTAGGCAAAAGGTAGATAAGGGGTCACTGTCCAGGAAATAAGGNAGATCTACAGCAGTGAATTCGGTTTACCACCAGCATGGAGTCCGAGGAAGCCCTAGACAAAGAGAGCAATGGGAGGGTCACAAAGAAGTATGTCTTCCTTAAAGGTCCGATCACTATGCTGAAGGCAGGGACCAAGTCCTACCTTGTGTCCAGTGTGGGTCTTTTCTCAACTCTCCCCAATGGTAAGGNATGCTTTCTGCTGATCACTACAGGCCTGTGAATTCCCATAGTTTACCATCAGCAGTTTCTACCTGGCCCAGAGTCATCTACACCTGAACATGACTTAGAATCCCCAATGGATTTCACTGGAGATTCAGGAGAATCTTCATGTTTCTCATCAGAGATCTACAGTCTTCCAGATGCAAATTGGGGCTATAGTCAGAGCAGAAGCCTCCTGTGATGGTCATTCTCCATTGTCTATTTGACTGCATTTGGAGTCGCCTAGGAGACACACCTCTCAGTGGGCATGTAAGAGCATTTCCAGAAAAGTTTAACTGAAGAGGGAAGACTCGCCCTGAAGGTGGGCAGCACCGTCCCATAGGCAGGGGTCCCAGACTAAACAAAAACAAAGAGCTGAGTGCCAGCATTCATCTCTGCTTCCTGACTGCAGTTGCAATGTGGCCAGCCACTTCACATTCTTGACACAGCGTCTTCCCCACCAGGATGGACTGTACTCTCATTCTGTGGGCTGAAATAACTCCATCCTTCACTAGGCTGCTGTTGTCAGGTATTTTTTTTATAGCAACAAGAAAATTAACTAATATACAAGACCCAAGCAGGACTCATGGATCATGGGAGCATGCTCTTTTTCAATGTGTTTATAGAGTGTTTCACACATATCAGGTACTGTATGAGATTCTAGGGTACAGCACAGACCAATGAATATTTATTTATGGGAAAGAGAAAGATGGTAAATGGATAAGTAATTGGGATAATTATAGATTGGGCTAAGGCATTATAAATTAATATTATTGTAAGTGGGGCTAAGAGATAGTAAACAGGTAAATTTTACAGAGGGAGGAGACAAGGCATACAAAGGGCTAAAGAAGGGACAGTTCTGGCAAGTGCAGACAGGAAGGGTGTTTACCTTTCCATACAAGGTTAGTCACCTTCATATTGCAGAGATTCCTATCTGTCAGGTAAGAAGGGCTGTGGCCGCCTGTATCACAGAACAGGGCAGCATAGACAGANCCAGAGGAACTGGGGACCGATGCAGGGGAAGGACAAGGAGCATTCTGGAGAGCTTCTCTTTTCTCATGGAGACAGCAGGTAGAGGAAAGAGAAAACACAGCATAACCATGCTTGAGAACAAGCATGAGAGGACCATGGCTGACCCATGGCATANGAGCGCCCACAATGCAGTACCCACTGTGGCTGAAGATTCTTAGCTTAGTGAGATTCATCAGCTCAACTGTGTGCTTTTCTCCTGTAAAGTGGAGTACAAGGAGCTGCCACAGAGTAGGTGGATAGCTGAGTTCTCCTAAACTGCACAGGATGCAGGAAAGAGATGCTAGGCAGCTGAGGAGGAGGTGAGGGTCATGANGCAGAAGGACACAGCAATGGGGAGAGGAAGGTATCAGAAGGGTCCTGAGGTGAGGACACTAGAGCTGACNGTGGAACCACCACAGAAAGTAATGAGCAGAACATAGAATGGTGACGGCCAAAGGTTGGAAGCCATTGCGGGCGTTGGTCACTGCCAAGCCACAGTGAGACCACAGACTTGGTGGCTAAAGTCAAGTAAGTTTCTTCCAGAAAGAAACTTGAGTGGAAGTGAGAAGGTTAGGAGGTGCAGTCCATCCTGCTGGATGCAGAGCCTTGCCGCTCTTGTCCAGAAGCTCCAAGTGAAAGTGTCCCTCTGCAAACAGTAATACCAAGGTTATCATTAGTCCATTCCACAAAACAGTCTAGTTGGCAATGGGCAGTGTTGTAGCGGGACAAGAACTGGGAAGCCAGGCATGGTAGCTCATGCCTGCCATCCCAGCACTTGAGAGTTTGAGGCAGGAGGACTGCCGTGAGCTTGAGGCCAGCTGGGGCTACATAGTGAGTTTCAGGCCTGCCTAACTAAAGAGTTAGACCTTGCTTCAATTCAGGGGGTGGAGTATCAACAATGACAAAGCCCAGTATTTTGTCACAGAGATAAACATTACTTTGATTTCTTGGTGTCAATGACCTTGAATGGTGGTTTTCCCAAATGCATTGCCAGAAAGCTCTTGAAATGCAAATTCTGAAAGCAGTTACAGAGAAAGCAGTGTGGTTGTGTGGTGACAACAAGAGCCTCTGCCTCTTCTGGCTGGAGCAAGGGCTTTGTGGGCCTGCAAGCCACACTCTCCCCAGCAGCAAGCCCTTGGGAGCAAAAAGCCAGGCTCCATGTCAACAATGGGAAGTCACTTCATGGGCTATCCACCTCTTTCTGATCCTGAGAGCACAGACTTGCCCCTGCTTTGTTCTAAGAGTGGGTCAAGGAAGCCAGGCCTCCAGCACTGTTTCCCAGACATGAGCTCAGACAGTGGGGAACTGTGGAGGTTGGAGTCCTGGAAACAGGGGAGGAGACCTTTTGGAGACAGAGAAAGGTTTCAAATGAGGCCCCTCGATTCCCCACCTCAAAGTCATGTATCTGCGTCTCTCAGATCCACATTCAGAGGCTGCTCTCACAGTNGATGCANATACAAATNTGAGCCGCCCACNACCACCCTTGTTCACAAAACCAACCACTAGAGAGGGGATTCTGCCCTAGTCATACAATTTTTTGTTCAAGCTGCTTACACTGTTAAATTTATTTTCATATAATTCCCTGGGCCACAAACCTGGACAGGATCAGACTTGGTACAATTAATATTTAACATGTGGGCACCCAGAAACTCCTGGCATTCTGATGAATAAAGTATAAGATACATTACTCACTATTTACCCAACTTAGAAAACTCAGATGTGGTACCAGTGGTGATGGGAACTATCACAGTAATAGAGCAGGAGATTTATTTATTGACTGCCTACTGTATACCTGCCATTGTAGTATCTCATTAGGTCACAAGATAATAAAATATCACCCAAAACATACACTTTTGCACAATTTTAGTCTTTTTCTACTCAATCAATATTTTTGTAACTTGGATAGTGCAGTTCAATAATAGCCAAATCGATTTTGATTTTTTTCTCTCTGAAATTTGGTGGAGAAAGTATCTTCCCCATGTACAGTCCCAATAAGTTAAGTCCTGCCCATGGAGCAAAATATTCTGCCACAGTAAAAAATTCTCCATTAAAAAAACTTATCTGCTGTATGGAAACAACAATATGACCCCAAGAATGGCAGTTCAAAGNGGTGTACCTGATGGGCGGAGAGAGACCCGGAGTGAAGTCTCTGTGACTCCAGTGGTGGTTCCATCCAGGCATGGAGGTGCACACCTATAATCTTAGCACTCAGAAAGGGAGCAGGACTGAGGCAGGAAGACTTAGGATTCCAGGCCAGCCTTGACTACATAGTGAGACCTTTCTCCAAAACCAAACAAATACAAGGTAACTCTAGCAAGTCTTCGAAAGGGCTATAAATTAGTGGTGCCTTTTAAGACTNTAATTGCCACTTAGAAGGGTCTTTTGTTGTGTTAGCTGGCCCCATCCACTTCACAAGAACAGAACTCTATTAAGGTTTCTCAGAATATCCAGGTCTATAAGCAGACAGTTTGTCTATCAGGTTTGAAAGAGATTCCTCCCCACCTCCCATTCCCTAGTTCCAGTTCCATTCCAAAATTCCAGATAAGCCTATTTCTTACTCAAAGGGCAAAGTTGGCCTCAGATTATGTGTGTTCCCTGCACAAAGGATATGTTTTCAGCAAGCAGGACCACATTCCTACCAAGCAAAAATATTTCCCATAAGCTGATTGTTCTGGACCTGCCGAGCCTTTCTCAATGCGGCTCTGTTCTGCTGCTTGCAGATGTGTGGCCTGTGTTCTCAGACATAGCTTGGGACAGGTGTTTGCCTTTTGAGAGGTTAGAGAGGGGCCCTGAGCCAGCCCTCNGGACCACTAAGGTGCCTCATCTAAAGCCACTGGCTTTCTTGACCTTGGAAAAGCAAACTCTCCAACAAGACCTACTTTAATACCTTCCCCCATATAAATGTACCCTACTGCAATCCTCTCACTTCTGTCAAAACTACTTACAAATTCTACTGTCACAGAGAGGAAAGAGGGAGTGGAGAGGTGGGGGGGGGTCAGGAAGAGTGACATTAAAGAAGCCAGCATTTGGAAGTATCATTTGATGTCCCCAATTTATAAAGGTCACCACTAGAGGTGACCTTTATGAAAACTGCCTGATGATGCTGGTTCCATGAGCAATGGGAAGGTGGGGACATCCAAACGGAATCTCTCTTTCCAGCTATGCATATGCAGTGATTTTTTTTTCCCTAGAGAAAGGTATGCTTGCCTCTCTTTCATGTTTGCAGCCCACTGTTACGTCCGTCTGATAGGGTGGATCACCACATGAGACCTTTATTTCAGAAGCATACATGTGGGGCAAATAACTACTCGCATTATAAAATGATCCCAGTGGAACTTGTGCTAAGGCTCTGTGGACCCTGGAATAACACACCATCACTTATCCAATGAGTGATTATTAAGAGCCAACTCTTCCCTCTGGCCATTGTCGAGAACTTGTGCTAAGTGCAGACAAGGGCAACACAGAGCCGGCAGAGAGGACTATGGCCTGGCATGCAGAGATTCCCCTATGATGGGCAAGCAGCCATATCCAGCAGATAGCTCTCCAAGGTCTCAGCTTGCTGCTCATTGAGCCTGGGGAGGCTTTCCCTGTTGACCTCTCCAAGCTCTATGGTCACTGCAGCCCAGCAATTCATCTCCACACCCACAGGGGAGTTATACAGAACTGAGCACTGAAAGCACCTCATTGCTCAATGTTAAGCCAGTATTTGAGCAGCAATCGCCGTGCTAATTATGTATAAAAGTCTTTCACTCAGCACCGGGCACCATGAAAGGTGTTTCACTTGCATTACTTCACACTATCACCCCAAAGTAGATTCCTTCCTTATCAGAAAGAAAACAGGCACACATACACACACACACACACACACACACACACACACACACACACACACAAATCCTCTACCCTAGGCTGCTGGTCTGGCTGAGTAGGGGTGTGGTTCAGTGACAGAGCGCTTGCCTAGAATCCACCAGTGAAGAGCTAGGGGTGTGGTACAGTAGTAGAGTGCTCACCTAATATGCTTAAGGGTCTAGGGTTTATCCCCTCCTCTTCCTCCTCCACCACTCCCACCAACAACAACAACAACAACTACACACACACACACACACACACACACACACACACACAAACTGACTGGTACATGATAATCATGATTCAAGGAGCAGGGGCCATATTGTTCGCACTGGTGTCCAAGTACACTGTTGGAAATGTGCCCTTCGTGATAGGGAAAGTTACCTAGTAATAAAAACCTGCCCTCCAACCTTAAGAGTCATTAGGATTTCTAATTCCATCATCAGAAGACAAATGCATTACCCACAGAATAAAATCCCATAGCTCAAGCCATAGAAGTAGCAGAGGTGGGTGCCATGTCTGTGAGGTGTGGGTGATCTGAGGGTGCCTCACTTAAGAGAATTTAAATGCAAACACAGTTCACAAGCAGCCCCTAAAGGAAGGGTGTGTGACTGTTCCCTGAGGGCTTTTCTAGAAGTTCCAAACAAAGCCTGCTGAGGGGGACCAGGGGAACAATTACAGCATGCAAATGTCATGTGATTTTGTCACTGATCTTTTAACATGCATAGCTGGGTTCATGTGTCTCCAATTCAAAATCTAAAATTGAAGTCTTATGTGGAGATAATTATAAGCAAAAATCAAATGCAGGCTTGAAAAACACTCTACTTTGGTCATAAAATAACTGCTCGCTGAGAAGAGCCCAGATTCCCAGAGGAAGTAGGCATAGGACAGATTCCATTGGCTGGGGCAGGGGTCAGAGGTGAATGGGACTACAGGGCTCAATCTTTGGTAATTTGGTGTGAATTCCAAGGCCTTGGACAAGAGTTTTATGCCCAAAGTCTAAGGAAAAATNCATTCCTTTTTAATTCATTTCAACAATAGTACCTTCTTTTTTTAAAAAAAAAAAAAATGGCTTTTAGCAAAGAGGCCCAAACTGCACATTAAAAAATTAATTAATTTTAAAAAAAGTGTCTTTAGAAGGGCATTTGTATGGTACAGCCCATCTTGGTGTGCCAAGATGGAGGCTCATGGCCATGTCTTCCTCCCATGATCCTGTCCTCACAAACTGTCAGTAATCAACTTTAAGACAATCCTGGAGAGTATACCAGAGGGCTATGTATGACTGTTCAAATGGAGACCTGCCACAGCAAGAGACAGGGGACAGGATTGTTCACAGCTGAGCCCAAGTTACCACCCTTTTCTACCCTGTCCCAACTCCATAGGTAACCCACCCCACCCTACCTAGGCCCCAGCCCTCCTCCTCAGGTTAGGCAGAGCACCAAGTGTTCCTCACAGCAGGCAGCGCCTCCTGGTTGAGCCTCTTCAAAGAGCCTGCTCTTCTGAGTTTTGCCTGCTTGCCTGGAGCATGGCAAGGGGTTAGCATCTGACCCCAGCACTACTAAATCTTTTTAAAGTTTAATCTTTGGGGGATTTCAACTGTAAATAAAGAACACTCCACATGTAAAAAATAAACTCACACTCATGACTTCATGCGTGACCTCGAGTTCAAGTTCTGTTTGTGATTTAGTAGAGAAGAGACGAGGTATTCTGGGTGTAGTCAGTGGGTGTGGGACTGTACTCCCCTGAAGCATTGTAGAATTGCAAATGAGAAAGGACAGCCACTCACTCTATAGAGACGTGACACACTCGAAGAGGTGACAGACAACAGCCACATGTCTGTTGGTGGTACAGCTGGACACCCACGAACAAGCCTCAGCTCACCCTGCACTGCCCACATCTGGAGTCTGTTCACAAATAACATCTGGACTAATCTTTCGCCAATATTTGGTGCCAGGGCTACACTTCCATCAGGCCATGGAACACAGAATTGAACCCAAAAGTCAATGTTAGACCTGGAACTTCTAAGATTCTGTGGCTCACTCCCAATAGATCACTGCAGTGGTCCCTAGGAGGAGGGGGGTGAGGGCACATGGGATGCTTCCAAGTAGGAGGCCTGGGATCAGAGCCTCAGGGACCCTCTGCAGCCTGAGGACCTTGGCCACCACACCCTAGACAGCCCTCTGCACAAACCTCAGGCTCTGTAGCTCTTCCCTGCATGACTCTTGCTTGAGCCCACCATAGCCCCCAGTCACAATAACACAGGAATAACCATCCATTTCCTATTCCAGAGATGAAGAAACTGGCATTTAAGAAGCCTTACTACTTTGTAGGCAGCAGCTATGAAGGCTACCTGCCTCTCCTCCAAATTCTCCAGCCCTCTGATGAGGAGTGGCCTCAAGGGCAGCTCCCGTGTCTTAGTGTAACTAGATGCATGTGAGGCAGGCTGCTTTATGAAGAAAAAAGGTTCTGCAAGCACATAGCCAATGGCTAAACTTTGGGAATGGCCTCACTGCAACTGTCCTGAGACAGCACAGAGCATCACGGGAAAAGACACAGGCAGTATGCACAGGTGGGTTTATGTGTCTAGCTGATTGTCTTTTTTCCTACGTGAGATTCCTGATGATTTTTTCCATCCTATCTCTTCCTAAAATCCTACCTGGAGTCACTGTGGTTGGATAACTCCCTACCCTCTCAAGATCTCACAAGAGAGATTACATTTTTGTCCATGACGCTTGGAGGACACATTCAAACCTCATCAAACCACAACAGCACAGATGAGAGCCATGTCCAGCCATACCATGTAGCTAGAGCTATCCCTTGCCCTTCACACACGATGCCAGAGCCCTCAGATGGCCAGTACAGAGCATGGAGAGGGGACAGCATGCAGCCTAACTCACCATTTGTGTTGTTATTCCTGTGGGAGAGGAGGACTGACTGCCTGTTATGGTTGTTCTAATGCCCAGCACTGATATAGAGGAATCTAGAACGAGAGCTCTCACTCATTCAAGAACTCACAGCAGCTGTGGTTACAAGTCTTGCATAAGATCAAGCTAGTTAGAAATTCCAGTGTGGTGGTAGGTGGAACTCCCAAGGCCCCAGACCTAGCTGAGGGCATACTGGCAGTTGACAGATGTTGTGGAAAGGGCAATCACTTTTCTTTTAGGTGTGACCATTGGAAGGTTGTTGCCTGCACCCCAGTAATTAACTCCACAGCTACAGGCATATGGGAAGCACTGATTGGGGTTAATGAATTATTATTTTAAAGAGAGAGGGGGGCTAGAGAGATGGCTCAGTGATTAGTAGCTCTTGCTACTATGGCAGAGGGCCCAGGTTCAGTTCCCAGCCACATGGTGGCTCACAACCATCTGTAACTCCAGCTCCAAGGGATCTGGCACCCTCTTCTGACCTCTGTAGGTATCAGGCATGCATGTGGTACACACACATACATGCAGGCAACACATGCAAACATATAAAAGTTAAAAAGAAGAACTTGAAGGTGGGGAGATACGTGGCAAAGAGGTGCATGGGAAGTGCAGGATGGAGTGGGAGTGACTATAATTAAGATGCATTGTATATATGAAACTGTGCACTCGCCCACTCATGGACCTACCTATGGATCTATCCATCTACACATCATCTATCCATCTACCTATTCATCAACCACCCACTCACCTACTCATATACCCATCACCCACCCATCTATCCACTCATCTATTACCCATCTGTCTATCTACATATCATTCATCTATCTATCTATCCATTTGTCCATCCATCCATCTACTCATCCACTTATCACCTGCCCATCCATCCATCCACCCACTCATTGTGAAACTTTCAACGAAAAGAAAAAGAGTTAACTCACTGTACGACTTGGAGGCAGTATGTTTTCCTTCTAGCCTCCCTCCTCTTTCTCTGTTTACAACAAAAGGTCCTACTGTATTATATATGACCACTGTTGGTCATTAACACCCTGATCAGTCTTCAGCAAGAACAAGAAAAGACAAAAATTTTATAGAGAAAGCTCTGACTTCATCAGGGAAAATAAACAGGAAATGGTCACATAGTATCATTAATGGTGATTTCTTTATATGAGCCTTCCATTAGAATACAAAGAAAGGTGTGATGTTAGACACTTGTACTGCCTAAAACACAATAGATGGATGGATGGATGGATGGATGGATGGATGGATGGATGGATGGATGGATGGACAGATGGGTGATGGATTGATAAGTAGATGAATAGGTAAGTAGATGGTAGATTAGTGGATGGGCAGGTGATCGATAGGTGGGTGATTAGATGGATGATGGATGGATAAATAGATGAAAGATAGATGGGTAGATGGATGGATGAATGGATGGATGGATGGGTAATTAGGTAGACGGACAGATGGATGAGTGATAGGTGTATGAGTAAATTAACGGGTGATTGATGAGTAGATAGATGGATAAGCGATGGGTGGATGGATAAATGGTGGTAGGTCCATGGGTTGGTGGATCAATGGATGATGGGTGAGGGCACAGATGAATGGGTGATATGGTGGATATGTAGATGGATGGGTATGTTATAGATGAATAGATGAGTGGATGGATATATGAGCGGGTGGATGAATGATGACTGATGAATGGGTAGGTAGACAGATGAGTGATGAGTAAATAATAGATGGATGGGTAAGATATGTGATGGTTGGGTGGAGAAATAGGTGAGGGTTAAAGAGTAAATAGGTGGGTAACTGAAGCAGAAGGGCAAATGCGGGCTGAAAGGCTTGCTGGATGGCTAGAGGGAGAGACAATGACTTCTTCCCTATCCTGTTCAACCCGAGAACCCTGGAACTGATTCATAATGAAGACCTCAGTCAAGTTCTGATACAGATCATATGTTTATTTTTTAGGCAGGAATGAATTATTCAGCACTTCTAAATCCAGAACACATCAAACCAAAAACGACACGCTCTGCGCTTTCCTCTTTCCCTGCATACTTAGAAATATTCTGTAATTTCTTTAAAAGAATAGAATTATTGATTGTGGGTGAATTAGCAACTCAAGAAAGATCCAGGATGCAAACTGGAGGTGGGGGGGGGTGTTGCCCAACAGGAGTTAAGTGCCTGAGGAAGGGGCCATGTAGAGAATAGATTAAAGTACTGGGATGGGGCAGGGAGTGGAGGCACTTGGCAATGGCAGGGCTGAACTTCGAGGGGAATTCTTCACTCACACGTGAACTCACAATTAGCAAGCACTAGAGGTCTGGAGTTTTCCAGGAAAGCTCAACCCAGATGATGAGACCACAAGCCCTTTTGAAGACCTCCCTGTCCCTGGAGAATGTCCTGGTTTGTCAGGAATTCTAGGGTCCCTGTCATGGGCTCAGGAAAAAAAAAATGGAGCTTCTAGGACCATGGCTCTTCTAGTCATTAAAGTAGAAGGGCATCTCAAATCTAATATGTTTCTCAACCTCTTGTACTCCCCATGAGGTACCNGGACATCAAAAGCTTTGAACCTTACTCACTTTCCCATTGGATGCTCTGACTTCCTACGTTGTGTAAGGTACTGCTATGGTCTAGAGTGGAGTGTCCCTGCAAAAGGCTGATGAATTAAAAGGCTTGGTCCCCATTTGGTAGGAGGTTATTGACAGACGATTGGTTCAAGAGGGTGCTAACTTCATCCATGGATTGGCCTATTAATGACTGATGAACTCATGGCTGAATAAGCTATTATGAGATGGGGCCTGCCTGAAAGGAGTGTAAGTGGCTTGCTAGGGGCGTGGGCATGACTTGTTCTCTCTCTCTCTCTCCTCTCTCTCTCTCAATATCCTACCTAACTTTTTACCAAAAAGCCATGTAATTAACTGACCATGAGCTAAAATCTCTGGAGCCATGAGCCCAAATCAATTCTTTCTCCTTTCAGTTGATTTCTCTTGGGCACTTTGTCATAGCAATAAAAGGTGTCGCAGGTCAAACCATAGCCAAAGCAGAATGGTGGCTGTACGGTAAACTTCAGGCCTCAAGAAGCCTGTGGCCTTGATCTGTAGGTATTCAGAAGGCCACATCTGAGAAGGAGGAAGTGACTTCTTGGGGTTAGGCAACAGAAGCTCAACAAAAACTTAGTGTGTACCCGAAATATTGATCACAGCATATTTATCAGATGAAGTGATTCAGGATAAAGGCACTGTCTTATAAAAATTCAGATCACTTCCTTGAACTTGGCCAATCTTCAGGTGTAGAGAGGCCATTAGAAGCAGGACTGATCCATGCATCCATTCTGCCCAGAAAAAAAAGCCTTAAAACTCCTGGAGGCAACAAGAAGCACATAAAAGCAGAAAGAAAGACTTGGTGTGAGAAGGGCTTGCCAAGGTGCCATTAAGCCCAGCACTTGGGAGGCTGAGCCAGGAGGACCATGAGTTTGAGGCTATGGTGCAAGTTCCAGACTAGTTTCTACTGTAGCCTGAGACCTTACCTTAAACAACCCAAATAAATTGGAATAAGCCAGGTATGGTGGCACAAGATTTAATGCCTGCACGTGGGAGGCAGAGGCAGGTGGCAGGCATCCCATGTGATTAGTGGGGCTACAGGAAACAGACAAGCAATTTCCTCATGCCACACCTGACCTTGGAGGAGAGCCAGCTAGCATGCCCACCCAAGGGCCCTAGAATGAAGCCCCCAGACACACAAGGTTTCTTCCTTTGCCTTGCTGTACTCGCAGAATGCAATGCACTGGCCACTTGATGAAGTCTAACTGATCAAAATATACCCCTGTGGTCCAGTCCGTAGGGGCACGGAGTTAACCAACTGCCTTTTCCTTCATGAAAAGAAGCCAGGATCTGATTCAAATCGATTGGAATGAGCCCTCTATACATCTACTTTAAAACAAGATGCCACTAATACAGCTCAATTCAAACACTGAAGATGATTAAAATTCCGGTAAGTTACCTAGAATTTAGGAAAAGTAACTGTGGTGGCCATCCAAACATTGGGAGTCAATGGGAAAGGACTTCTGCTGTTGGATCAATGTGGTTGGCTTTTGTTTGTTTGTTTGTTCTGGGGTTTTTTGTTTTGTTTGTCATTCAATGGCTTTTTCAAGTCATCTTTGAATACCAACTACATTTCATCAAGGTTAGTAAAATGGTTAAAATAAAAAAAGAAAAAGAAAAGAAACAGATGTCTGAAAATGAGGATTGTCAGTAATATTGATGGAATCTGGTAATTTCTTCCCTGTGTAGTAGCAGATGAATCCAGACTGTGTACAGCCAGGCAAGGTTTACTGAAACTTCCAGGGCTATAAAAAGTAAGAGCCTACAAGGTGATCTCCATTTTCGTCTCCCCCCTAAAACATCACTAAGGGCAATGCTTGTTTTCTTTTAAATTTTGTGTTAATTTGTAAGAAATTCAACTGCCACCTGAAAGGTCTCCATACTTTGAAACCCTCCAGTATTAGCACAAACCCATCTGATGGATGATATTGATCAATGCTATTAGCTCCTTCCAAATATACTTGCATCTTAGTCAATTCTGCCATTTAATAATTTTGCTAAATCTCAAAAAATGGAGACACAATCTCGCCTAGAAGAAGGCAGCCCTGCTAGTTATTTACAGATTGTAACATTTACATAAGAGTTTAGTTTAACAAGAGATACAAATATAGATAAAACCCTTAGGACTTCATTCTCTAAACTGCCCTCTAAAAATCTGCCCTGCAATTTGCAAACTGAATTTTGTGCAGACTATTCTTGGAAGGCTTTGTGAATTAGGGAGAACTAACTCAAAGCAAGGGCTGGCTAATCACAATTTTGCAAATTGTACGTAGCAATCATCCTCACATTGTGAAATTCCGATCTATAAAATGCTGATGTTTTAAAGTTGAAAAATAAATTAGCTCGCGAGAACTATTTCACCATAAAAAAATAAATAAATAAAATCAGTCTGAGGCTTTACAACTAAATTATTTGTTTAAAAAAATTAAAAAATAGTCACATTGGTAGCAAATAATAAATAAAGGCAGGATATCATCTGAGCATGTTCCTGCCCCAACCATCTGAATGAGACAGAGAGAGAGAGAGAGAGAGCACGTTTCCAGGCATCCCCATCTGCATGGCCTCTCCTATAAATACTCACCTGCCAGGAGCACGTGGATTCCGTAACTCTCCAGCATGTGCTCGTGGTCATGCCCAGACTTCTATTTTAAACGTCTCCAGCACATTCATCTATGGTCTGGAGAAGCATTCTCAGACAGCACAGGGATTAGTCAACACAGTCTTTGACATGTCGTCTATTCACTTGCTAAAGCCGATTCGAGTCTGTCCAGCCTAAGAAGTTGGCAGTTAGCATGCATTTGTTTATTTGTTAAAAGCAATGCCATGTGGGTTACAAACACTCTAGTGATATCAAGT
>LZPO01108031.1:145580-156835 GCA_001675575.1 Neotoma lepida | reverse complement strand
ACTTACTGACCTCTGGCTTCCATGTGCACACTTGTGCAGCTGTGCAACACACACACACACACACACACACACACACACACACACCCCGAAAGCCAGCTTTTCATATTGCGGTTTGTGTAGTCCTCAGGTAGCCCCGAGCTGAAAGATTCTGAGCCGCACAGGCTCTACAGATCCCTCTGCCTTGCTCTGAGTATTCCCTATGTTGGGGAGGGGTGATTGGAGTGGTGTGCAGACTGAGAGTTTATATCCAAGCTCATGACTTGCAAAATTCTAGGGCTGTTCTCCAGGGACTGTTCACTTAGAAGCTTTGTAAATTCTGATGACAGGAGAAGCCAGGGAGGGAGACTTCTCAGGGAAGTCCCACACCAGTTTGTCCTCCGGCACTGAGCCATTGATCAGAACACCCCTGTCTCTCTCAATCTACGAGGGGAGCTGATGGGAGCAAACCTCCAGGTTCTGCATCATCAATTAAGAAAAGGCCCAGCACAGCTTTGGGGCTCTGTTGCCTCCCCTGACTGATCTGGAGTTTGTCCAAAGGTGGGTAGCCGACATGCCAGGGGGCAGCTGCCAGGTAAGACAGTGCTGAAGGCATAGGACAAGCAATTGAGTTAGCTCCATTCCTGTCTTTCTGAGTCTGTCTTGATAGGAGGAGCTCCAGGTGTCTGATGTCATTAGAGTCATTGCAGGTTGGGAAAGGTGATAGCAGTAGACCAGGGATGCCCTCTGGACCCAGGTAGGAAGAAAAGAAAATGTCAGCATAGTACTTCTGTCTGCCTCAGGGAGAAAACCGCTATTTGGGTGCAGGTGAGTAACACAGTTAGAGCTAGTTTGAGGTATGACCTGAGGCTGTCCTAGACACATGGCTTCCTCTGAGCCCTGCCTCCCCACTGCTGAGGAGACACCTGGGAAGTGTNCTACTGGGAAGACACTGCCCACAAGCCCTATTTGGTGCAGCTTCCACCAAAATAGAAGAGGCATCAGACTGCGAAGACAATAGACAGTGGGATATGACTGAAGAGGNTGGGGTGCACAGCAGCTGCCCCACCCCAAACAAATTACTGACACAGATATGTTTCAGTGCCCCAAACCCCACCTACAATACAGGGAAGATAGGGCTAGGTCGAGGATAAAGTATACACGCAGCCATCCTCTGCCACAGGCACCTGAGTGTGAACAAGTTTTAGAGAGCTATACCCCCTTCTGACCAGCCATTATGCTACACACCCTACACAAGACAAGCAAGGACAGAGAGGGGACAAGCAAGTCTTCCATGGGACACAGAAATGGCTCATGGTATGAAGAGTTGCCTGGCTGCACAGGTAGCCAACCAAAGATTGTCACAGATGATAAAATAGAAACAGAGCATGGTGGCCCCAGAGCTGTAGAGGCAGGGATGCTCTTGAAACAGATGGAGTGATGGACTCAGTTAAGGCAGCTGTATACGTGGGTATGTGGAGCTGGTGGCTGCAACTTTAGAAAAATGGAGACTAGCCTATGGGCCCAGCAGGCACAAGCCTGTAGTCCCAGGACTGAAGAGTCCAAGGAGGATTGAGAGTTGGGGGCCAGCTTCGGCTACATAGTGAGATTACATAGACATAGACAGATTANATCTGTCTGTAAATCTATAGGTGTGGGGTAGGTCCTGAGTACCACTTCCCGGGTGGCTTGGATGAGCCAGGGAGCACAGAGTGCTTTCTGCCACCTGAAGCACTGGCCCCTAGAGGAAGGGGAGAAGAAAAACCACAGAGCTCTGAAGAGAGCCACGGAAGCATGAGTGGGCCGAGCAAGACCGTATGAGCGACTCGGCAGTAAAAGGAGGTGGGAGATGGTCCAGGCAGCTGTGGTTTCAGACCATGGACCTATGCAGCTGGTTCCTGGGAATTCTGCCCACAGGTACGNCTAGCCTGCNCACAGCCAGGTGCTGCTGAATGTGCCCACCAGCAAACACCGTACTGGCACCTCTGCCCACCAGAAGTAGGAGGCCAATTGGCTCCTGAAGGGGGCAGTTCTCCCAGGGCAGGCCAGTGCAGAGTGAAAGCAGAGAAGCCTACACTGGCTTCCTGAAGTGGGGAGATAGGTTCTAGAGAGCTAGCTAGATGTCTATAGCCTTGAACCCATAGGAGGGTGTGATTGGTGGACTCAAGAACCTGTCTCCAGATCACCAATGCCTTCTGTGGCTCCAGAGCCAATGGGACTCCCTAAGCATGTGCTACGGAGATGCAGGTTCTCTCCCCCTACAAGCAGTGTGCCTTCCCCAGAGCATATCAAAGAGCTGCCCGGGCCCCCAGACTTCCTTGGGGCCCAGCGTTCAAAACTTTCATGTTCCACTAAGAATAAAGAGTCAGTCAAAGACTGAGCCAACTCACAGTAGACTTGATCTCCACCTTAAACACCGAGAAGTTGGGCTGTTTGTTTGCTTGCTTGCTTGCTTGCTTGCTTTAGACAGTTCTGGGCAGAGAGAACAAATAGGGCTCTGAATGACAACTGTCCCTGAAAGATCCCAACAGGAAGCCGGCTACGGCAATATGCCTGTAATCCCAGCACTCAGAAGGTGAGGCAGGAGAATGGCAAATTCCAGGCCAGCTCAAAAATCAATCATAAAAGAGCTTCTAAAAGGCCAGGGCTGAGTAAAGGAGCTGTCAGGAAGATAGGGCTAGAGCAACAGCCACCCACTCTACCATCTCAGACAAGAGCCTCCTGCGTGTCTGGCAAGTGTCTATACTGTGGGCAAATAGCACTGAAGAGTGTGTCTGCCTGTGTGGAGCCTGTGTCTTCACAGCATATCCAAGTTCATATTTTTTTAAAAAACAAAGTAAAATATAATGTCACCAAAAGGAAATAAAAACCAAAGCAAAGGGCGCCCACAGAGATGAACTTTGATAAGCCCTTCAGAGGTCTCTCTAAGGAAGCAACAGGTAAGCNGTATCAGAACCAAGCAAGGAAAGGAGTCTTGTGGAAATCTGGAGAAGGCCTTTACCTGAAGAGCAAACAGCAAGTATGAACGGCCTGGAGTCAGAAGGACATGTCAGGGAGCAGTGAGACACTTGTGTGACTCGACATGGATTGTGGGTGGGAAAATGGGAGAAGGTGGCTAGTTGTCATCCACACATCTTGACAGCCACAGGAAGAAGTTTGGTTTTGTGCTGAGCTATTGACAGGTTTGAAGCAATGACTGACTGAGCACTGGACTAGGATTACTCAACTAGTGGGGAAAGAGACCAGGGTGGGAGAAGTGTCATGAGGCCAGCAGGATACAGCTGCCATTGTACAGATGAGCAAGGAGACTGTAGCAAGGGAGAAAAACCATTGGATTGGGAACAGGCCAAACCCAGGGACATCCAGGCTTTTCCTGGCCCAGCCTACTGGGGACCAGCTCTCAGCCAAGCCGCCTTCTAGAACTCAGAGATGTGAGCTGTATGGTGCCCATGTGTGACACATGGGGACTCTGTTGAACTGGAGGATGCCCGACCCACAAGTAATCAGTTCCTGGAGATGGGGAATGGTTGCCACCAAGTTCCTNCCCCACAGCAAGCAATCCTCCACCGGCCTCCTCCATCAGGCTCTCATGCAGCCTCATCCTCAGGTCACTGTCCCTACTCCAATCATGCAGAGGTGGGAACCAGACTAGACATGAATCCCCACCATGCCCCGAGCCTATTACTCAAGGCCAACCCTAACTTGGTCTCATCTGCCATGCCTGGCCCACAGAGACCGTGGCCAAGGGTCCTGCACACAGGTGCCCCTTCCTCCACCTCCTGACCTGGGAACCGTGAACAACACACTCTCTCTTAGGGGCTGGGGACAGCTCTGTTGATTAAGAGCTTGCCTTGAAAGAATGAGAATCTGAGTTTGATCCCCAGAACCCACTACAAAAAGAAGAAGAAAAAGAGGATGAAGAGGAGGAGGAGGGGAAGGAGNAGGAAGAGGCATAGCAAAACACAACTGCAATCTCAGAGCTGGGGAAGCAGGAATGGAGATTCCCAAGGCCTACTGGCCAGTCTGCCTAAACTCCTTAGAGAGCCGCAGGCCGATGAGAGACCCTGCCTCAAAAACACAACATGGAAGATGCCTAAGGAATGACAAGTGATGTTGATCCCTGGCCTCCATGGCCCTGAAGCATGTTAACAGACCACACACAGAGATACACATGCACTCCCCTGACACATACAGAATGTTCATCTGTTCTTCTGACACTCCCTGGATAATAATAAAACCTGCCTTGTATGACATGAAGTACCATGTCAGCCCATGAAGAAGAAACCACAGTGAAGAGTGCACACCTGACCCTGGTGAAGACGGGGCCCTCAGGGCTCTCATGGCAGGTTCATCATGAAGCTACCTACCTCCTTCCACAGCATGCACCCAGAAAAAAATGGTCACCTTCTGTCTTCTAACTGCTTCCCTGCCCAAAGGAGCTACCATTCGATAGCCGTGGGAACCATCTAAAAGTCCAGGAGTCCACTGCAGGGTCCCACAGCTGTCCTTGTGCAGTCAGGCCCTATAAGCATGGAGTTCACCCACATACTGGGGTGGTGGGGGTCTCCACTCTTGAGCGGAGACTAGCCACNTACAAGGCAGTTGAAAAAATATACTCCCTAGGACATCCTCTACTTTCATTTTAAAACAAAGGTAACTGATGGAGACGCCATCTGATACCTGTTCAATCTAAAACTTTCAGGACACACAGACATCAGAACCTTCCAGCAACCTGAGACGATATGACATAGGCCCAGGTACTGGGACTGTCAGAGGTGAGTGACGGGACCCCTGGCCACATGCCTGCCTGCCAGTACATGTGTTTTCACATACTCTAGCATGAAGAAAAGCCAAGCTGCTTGGAACCAATCAAATTGCGCCCCTGTCTCTTTAATAAACAAACCCATGTGCACGTTAACAGTGTTGAAAATTCAATTTAAACTCTTTGTCTGCTGCTGCTTACTCTAAAGATGGTCTTTCTTTAACAACAGAGCACCAAGGAGTCGTTAGTGCTCTCTCTTCATTACTTCAAAAAACCAATCATTAGACACCAGAGTATATACGTAATTAGAAAATCACTTCCTTTGCAATCCAAGCTAAGTAGTTTACATACTGTAATTACAGGGACAAAATCAATTTTTAATCATTTCCCTGATTGGGCTCATCAGCTCTGTGGGAACATTGTAACCTGCTTGTTGTGCAAAAGCAACATCTGGGCTAAAACAATTACCCTTTGTTTGCTACAATATTCCTTAAATCTTTTTGCATAAAAAAATGAAAACATGCAGATAAGATATTTGGATGTCTTTTTGTCCTTGATCAACACACACCCGAAAGTTCTCCTCGTGACACAAGCGGCGTGTTCCCCAGAATTTACAGTTTAACGGTACACATCCAAGGAATGGTTTTTTTGTGTGTTTCTTTTTTTTTAAGCAGTGAGATAAAAGTATCTGATTGTTTTAAAGATCCATTCAACTGTCTAATTGTTGCATGGCTAACACATGGTATTCAAACATCCCACATATTACAAAAGCTCATCTGGGGTAATCATGGGTAACTATTATTGCGGCGGTTTACACTTTTCTAATACAAATGAATGGATTTTATCAAAACTTTAAAAAAAAAACTAAAAAGCTGAGTATGTGTGAAAAATAGTTGGTATGAATTGGCAAGGCGAGCCTGAGCATTTTGTTCTCTTAATAGGAAATGACCTCATTTACACTGGAGTAATAATTAGTACTGCTTCACTGACAGTTAAGAAAAAAAAAAAACTTTCCCAGTATAATACAGCAGCCTTGCCTTTGTTAGGCCATCTACATTGATTATTAACCCTTACTGAGAAAGTCCACATTTTATTCTAAGTTCTGCCCAGCCCCTGCTTGCTGGTAAAAGATAAAAATAGCTGATTTGGAAACCCATTGCCTTTCGCCCAGCTTTCCAAAAGTTTGTTTACATATTTGGAGCTCCTGAGTGACCATCTGAAATACTTGATGTCATCATTGAAAATACATAGGAAGCCCCCACCACCTCACCGAGCAGCCACCAAGAGCCCCCACTAAGTCCCCTGCACTCCCCCGGTGGCCTGGTCCCCCCTGGCCTTTTGATGTTTATTGGTTTTGATTATGGCTTGTGAGTTTCCCAACCTACAATTAATTCATAGTCAAAACAGGCCTGCAGGAAAAAGGAGAGGGATAGTGTGTGTTTGGCGAGGGTAGAGGCATGCTCGGGCCTCAGCCCAACTGATAGAGCAGGAGGTAAGGGTGTCTGAGACTGAAGAACAAGAGTCCAGGAAGCAGCCAAAACACCTGTAAATCACACACAAACACACACAGTCTTTGTGTTCTGAAGGAATTTGCTCCTTGACCAAACTCAAAATGAATATCAGCTAATGTTTATTGTGCACTTACTATGCATCCCAGAGTTCCAAAATTCGGCACTCCTGATTTCATTCATCCTGGCAACAATCCTGTGGAGTGGGCACTGTTACCATAAGCATCTGTGTGTGGGAAACTAAGGAACTAGCCATGAAGTAGTATGCTCCTGAATAGAAAGAAGGGCTGGGGTATAAACTTGGGTAGGAGAGCCTGTGCCAAGAACTTTGGAGAGCCCCATGGGGGGGGAGGGGCGAGGCCTAATGTCTACTACTCAAAGATACCTGATGACCCTTCCAATTGCACTCTCAAGCAGGCACAGTCCTCACAATCACTAGGCTCCTAGTCCTCATTTCTAGGGAGTAAATATGATGAAGGCGATGTAGAGAAGACTTGATCCCATAAAAATACAAACTGAGTCATGTGTTTTCCAGAAGGGTAAGGGGTAAGAAGCACAAACTGAGGCACGAAACATCATGGGCATCAAGCAGCACACACAAACACATGCACACACACACACACACNACACACACACATACACACACACACACACACACACACACACACAGGATGCAAGTCCCTGTTCACTAAGAGCCAGGCCTTAGTTGGCTCAGCTTGAGCATCATTTTACCCAATGTCTCTGCCTGACCCCTGTCTCCTATCCCTCGTAACAAGAAAGCACAAAGTGGTTATGTCTTGCTCCCTCTACCATGCTACTGCAGGGGGATGTGACCCCCTCGTCAGCTCAGGACCCAATAAGATGACATGTCGACAGACACGGGTACAAAGAAAAAGGACTGGGAAATGTGTGCTGCTTTCTAAGAGGCTGGTACCCCAGGAACAGAAGAACGTCTCCTGTCAGCATGGATACATCCAGCAGGTGGTTCCACAGCAGCCTTCCCTGAGCAGAGGTGCAGAAGAGCCGGAAAACACAGCGGTCTCTGCTCACCCACACTTCTCACAGCCTGCTACCACTGACAGATTCTACACAGCAAGCACCCATGCTGTGCGGTCACGCAGGCCTATACTATCTGGTTGGGTAACCAGTAGCCAAGTGTGGCNACTGAGCACTCCAAATACAGCCAGTCCAAAGTGAGGAAGGCTCAAGAAGCAAACCACACTTAGAAAAATGCAAAATGCCCCATTCTTTTCCTTGCCATTGTTTTCTTGAGATGTGGTCTCCTTATGTCACCCAGGCTGACCTTGAACTCACAGTCCTCCTACCTCAGCCGCCCAAATGCTGGGATTACAAGCACATGNCGCCCTACTCAGGCTTATTGATAGTCTTCATTCTTTTTGTATAGTAAATGATATTGTTGGTGGTACATGGAATTAAACAGAATATAGCCTTCCCATCAGTGCCACCAGTTTTATTTCTTTCTGTTTCGGTGTAACTGTTAGAACACCCACCACTGAGTACACCAAAGTTTAGAAAACAAGGAGGAAGGGAAGGAGGGAAGGAGAGAAGGGGGGAGGGAAGGAGGGAGGAAGAAGGGAAATAGGGGAAGAAAAGATAAGACTATTTTGACAATTGAATTGGCCCGTGGTAAAAACTGACTTGTAGGCTGAAGCAGGCTTTTCACAGTGTCAGTTGAATGCTGATCCCGGAGATCTGAGGCCAGACAAAAGCTACACAAGTTCTGATTGGACCATCTTGGTCTTTTCCCTACAGTGATCACTCTGCGTTCCGGCTCACTTATTTTTTACTTTTATAAAACTGATCACTTAAAAACCTAAGCTCGTTGGTGGGAAGTTTGGAGCATGCAAAATATTACAAGTAAGAAAAGAGTACTAATCCATAATCCCATCACCCTGTGGGAGTGATAGCACTATTTGGGTGCACTGGGTCTTTCCTGTGGATCGTGTGTGTGTCTGTGTGTGTGTGCGCGCATGTGTGTGTATGTGTGTGTGTGTGTGTACATACTTCATTTGTGTCCTTGATTTTTTTTTAATGTGTATGGGTATTTTGTCTGCATGTATGTCTTTGTACTACATGCATGCCTGGTATACTTGGAAGCCAGAAGAAGGCATTGGATCCCCTGGAACTGGAGTAACAGATGGTTGTCACCCACCATGTGGGTGCTAGGAGTAGAACCTGGGTCCTTTGCAAGAGCAGCCAGAGCTGTTAACCACTGAGCCAGCTCTCCAGCCCCTATATCTCTGATCTTAAATTCCCTAAACCTGAAGTCCCAAATGCAAACAGGTGCTGCTGCATTGAATACAGGACACAGGCTGGAACAGCGGAGTCGTCAGGAACACAGAAAGGGTTTTGAAAGAGCTGCTAGAGCAGCAAGATGAGCCCCACGGAGAAAGACTCTAGCGACACCCAGCCAACAGCAAGGCCACAAATATAAAGAGACTACCCAGTAAGAAAGAAACCCATTGGCTAAAAATGGGCAAAAGATTTCAACAAACTCCTCACCAGAGAAGACCAGAACATGGTGACTCACACTTGTAATCCCAGCCCTGAGGCCAAAGCAGGAAAGTCACCATGAACCTGAAGCCAGCCTCAGCTATATAGTAAGTTCTAGGCCACTCTTGGCTATATTATGATACCTTGTCTAAGAAAGAGGGGAAGACAGAAAGGAAGGGCAAAGGAAACAGGAAGGGGAAGAAAATGGAAGGTGGGAAGGACAGGAGGGAAGAGAAAGGAAGAGATAGATGCTAAGTAAAAGAAGTTCCACACCCCCATGTCATTAGAGAATTTCGAAGTGAAACAGAAATAGGTACTTCTACACATTTATTGCAGTGGCTAAAATCCAACACAGTGATAACACCAACGGCTGGCAAGGATGAGAAGCCACAGNGTTTCTTACTCGTTGCTGATGAGAATGCAAAATGGTACAGCCACTTTAGAAGACAGTTTGGCAGTTTCCTACAGAGCTAAATATAGCCTCACAATACAAGCAAGCTGCCATGTTCCTTGGTGCTTATAAAGAAGTTGAGATTTATGCCCATACAAGAAGTTGTTCACAAATGCTTAGGGCACAACGTCTACATAATGGAATCATCTTTAACACTATTGCCAGATCCTCGAAGCAGCCAAGACATTCTGCAGCGGGGTGAATGGACATACTGTGGTAAGTCCATACAGTGGAACATTACTCAATAGTGAAAAGAAGTGAGCTACTGAGCTAATATATATGGAGATAGTTTCAATGCATATTTCTGCATGAAAAAAGGCAATCTTTAAATCCCATGATAGTTTGAGGAGCTAAGGGGTTGAAGATGTTGACTTCAAAACCAACCTGGGATATAGTGACCTTGACTAAAATAAAAAAAAAAAAAAAATTGAATCACCCAGCTACACAACACAAAGCCAAACAGTGGCTATCAGAGGTTCAGGGCCTGGGGGAGAGATGGAGGCATGAGAACACAAACTTTCAGGGCAGCAAAACTATTTACATTGTAGTTAAGATATGTGTTCCTCTGTATTGTTCAAAGCCCTGGGAATGTATTCTACAATGTAAATGAGCACATTATGGAGTAAACCACGGACTTCAGTCAGAGACATGGCACCACCAGCTGACAGAGAAGACTCTGAATGTCCCTAACATCAATGATATCTGTCTGAGATGACAGAAATGGCAGTCACTGTGATATGACCATTGTCCAAAGTATGTGTACACTGAAATGCTGCACTGGATCCATAAATATGTACACTAACCGTGAACCATTAAGGTACATACTAAGCAGAAATAAAAAATGTATAGTGGGCTAGCGAGAGGGCTTAATGGGTAAAGGTGCTTGCGAACAAGCCTGGAGACCTGAGTTCAATCCTCAGAAGTCACACAGTGGAAGGAGAGAATGGACTCCCATAAGTTTTCCTCTGACCTACACACACACACACACACACAGAGAGAGAGAGAGAGAGAGAGAGAGAGAGAGAGAGAGAGAGAGAGGGAAAATAAATGTAACTAATAATTAAATATATATTATATTAAATATTGGTTCCTTAGTTATAACAAATGTGTCATACGAACCCAAAATGTTAATAACGGGGGAAGTTTATAGAAGAGATATTTAGTATTTAGCAATTCTTTATACTCCCTGTTCATTTTACCATAGACCCAAACTGCTCTTAGATCATCTTTTGACTTAAAAAGAAAGTGGGAAAGTGGGCTGGAGAGATAGCCAGCAGTTAAGAGCATTGGCAGCTCTCCTGGAGGACCCATATTTGGTTCCCAGCACCCATACAGAGGATCATAGCTATCTGTAATTCCAGTCTCAGGGGATTCAACCCCTTCTTCTGGCCTCTTTAGGCACTACACATACAGGGTGCACAAACATACATGCAGAACACACATACACATGAAATAAAACTAAATAAATCTTTAAATAAATACATAAATTTAAAAAATGAGGGCTACCACATGTGAGCACCTTTAACCTCATCTTTAATTCAAGAGGCGGAGGCAGACAGGTTTCTGTGACTCTGAGGCCAGCTTGCCAACACAGTAAGACCCTATCTCAAAGAAGAAAGAATGAAAGGAAAGAAGGAAGGAAGGAGGAGAAGGAGATAAAGAAAAAGAAAAAGTGACGGGGAAGGAACCCCACAACTCTAGGAATCATGGTATCTTTCCTTCTTGACTGGGGCATTCCTACTGCTGACCATTGGAAACTTGTTCAGGTGCTTAGAGGTATGGGGACCCCTACTCATAAGCTCTTGACTGCCAGTCCTCCGATGAGCTGATAGCCAAAATGTCCAGGGGAAACTATTTGAGCAGAAATCCAAGGGTGGGTGCTCAGTCCTAGACACAGATCCCAAAGACTGGGGACATCACTCAGTCAAGTCCTTGCTTCTAAGCACACGAGTGTAGTCATTTTTTGAGGGTGTGTTTTTAAAGTGTTTGTGTGCACGTGCATGTGTGAGTGCATGCATGTGTGTGTCTGTGTGTGTGTGTGTGT
>LZPO01108031.1:109752-121041 GCA_001675575.1 Neotoma lepida | reverse complement strand
TTTCTCTCACTAATCTGTTGAAGCCTTGTTCCCTTCCTTAGGACTAAGGAAGGGCTCTCACACAGGGCTTGTGGGCCATATGCCATCAGTCACCCACCTGGGAGCTTCACCATGACTCACCTGAGCCCNGCAGAAGCTGTGGGTGTTGCTCCACTGATCCCCAGTGACCCAGTGTCCCCAGCTCCTCCCTGCCCTTAGCCAGCCACTAGACCACCAGTGGGTGGGGACATAGTCCCAGCTTCCTAATGACAGACATAGTCACCTCTTGCTTGGTCACTCAGCCCCCACATTTCTACAGGAAAGAGCAAGGCAAAACAAGGCAGGAACAACCCACAAGCAGGTCTTAAAACCCAGGCTGGGGCTTGTTTGGCAGTGCCAGGGAAGCTGTCAACACCGCCTTATAAAAAGTGAGTCCCTGGTCCTGCACAGAAGCCACTGCACGACCACTCATGTTGATTTGATGAATTGTCAGCCCAGACCAAAAGAAAAAAAAAAAAACCTTAAATTTTCTATGTCTCTTAAAATTTTGATAGAGGCATAAAATGGCTTATAGAATTCTAATTATAGCAATGGACTTCAAAAAATGTCTCAATGTCAGAGATTAGTGAATCAAAGGCACATTTTTTAAATCGATTCTTCCTTCTGAATATTAACAGTATTTATCATTCACACTGCCCTCTAGAAACACCAGCTAGAATCCTCCTCCACTCCACCACAAGGGTCTCCCTGTACCCATCAGGCCATCNAAAACCAATACACTCAGGGTGGCAGGGGGATTGCTTAAAGGGTGAGAGCCCCACTGGGGCAGGACCATGACTCTGGATCTTGTTGCTCTCTGTAGCTCCACCACCACCACTATCACCATCATCATTTTCCAATGACTTTCCATCCTCTTCAAAGTATCACGGACCAAATGGAGTTAAAATGGAATTTTTTCTATGAGATTCACAACAAACTTTCTAAAATAACTAGACATGTCCTCAACACTGTCATCACTGGGAATCTCATTCTTCTAGTATCCCAACACTGATCATAAATGTTACAAAAATCACCAAGGTGGGATGAACAGGGATCAACCTGTCTGTACCTCCATCCATCACAACATACTTGTTTGTTGGGTGACCTAGTCCCGTTCCTACCCAGCCCCTTTCATGCTCCATTACTGATGGTTCCACCATAGATGCCACAAACCTGACAGATTGGTTATGAATATGTCTATTTACTCAGAAGTAAAGGAGACGTCTGTCCCATATCACTTCATATGGGTGGGGAAAGAAACAGAAAAGGCCTGGGGTTGATTTTGAGCCTCAATGATGCTGTTTTGAAAGAGATAGAGGGGATAAGGCCTGATATTCCACCCCATGGTACATACTACTGCCCCTCCATACTCTGAAATCTGTCTCCATCATTTCTTGGAGGAACCCAAAGACCCTGGAGGGAACTGGAGCATAGTACAGTACCAGAGCCAGCCAGGGCCAACAGAACTTCTAGGGCACATTCCCCAGAAATGGAACATATTTTTAGAGTGAAATAATTTAGTATTTTATGTTTTAGTTTTAAGACTAAACTGAGCCTTCAATGGTGAGCAAAATGTTAACAGGCAGTGCAGAAATGGCCCGAAAGGTCCACATGGCCCTGGTCTCCATTTCTGAATGTATTACAGCAAAGGTGAATGTGCAGCCCAAGGCCAAGACTGGACCCATTTGGGACCTGGAGACATTTCTGTGATCCAGCATTCCAAAACCATACATGCTAATAAGAGGGACGAAACTTCGAGAGTGATACAAACAGCATCAAAAATGGCTTCTGGGTAGCTTTCCCACAATGCAAAGGGCCTCACACAGAATGATCTGGGTTCCTGATGCCCAAACTCATCCACAGAAGGCTCTGTGATGAGTTAGCCCATACTGCCCAATGGCAAGAGGGAACCTGCTCACACTGAGAAGAGAAGGCACCTGGGCAGGCCCCACATCCATCAAAAGCTAGGTCACAGGTCTCAAGTTCAGAGAGAATCTTTAAATCTACCCCCNTGGGTGTCAGAAGGGCAAGTGAACTAGGAGGACTCCCCCAAATTCAGACAGCAATAGTAACAGCAAAGTTCAGGACGCTGTATTTTCCTGGTTTTGATCCTTCATATTTGCCCCCCTCTCCCTTTAAGAAAAGACATGAAAACAATCATTTGGGACAGATCTGATTTAACTTGGTCCTTACAATAACTGTGCATCTTAGTGCCTTTTGGGGCGATACAGAGGAAGAGAAAACAGAGTCATCTGGGAGGTTAGTGAACTAAGAACCATCATGTGACCACATGGTCCACCACTCTCAGGCTCCAAACTCAATGACTTTTCCCATCAGGGTCTCTTCTCCTCAGCACCCATCATTGCAAAGTCCACTGGCCATGTCAGTCCTTTCCCAGGNTTATTCCAGAAAGGGAGGAAATCATTCTCTAACCACACCTGTGCAGGATCTTTCCAGAAAGGGATGAAATCGCTCCTGAACTATACCTGTGAAAACCGTTTGGCAGACGCAAGTNCCACCCATCAGCTCCATGCCCCAAGAGCTCATCCTCCGCGTGCCAACACAGCATAACAACCCTTCAAGTTGCATGCTAATGCGTGTGTTCCTGGAGATGAAGCCCAGACTCGAGCGTTGACAAGAGGGGAGAGGGCTGGGGTCTTTGAAGGAGGCCCNTGCACGGAAAGCCCTCTTTAGAGGCACATTTTCATCTTTTTCTTTCACAGTGATCTTCTGCCATGGTGGAATGTAAACACCACAGGAAGAGACAGAATCGTGAATTAAGGATTTGGAAGCCTCGCTTTAGAAGTAATCTTCAAAGAATGCATACCCCAAACATCAGAGTCACACAACAAGGCTCCGAGCTGCTTGTGTCTGCCTGCACAACAGCACAGGTCACACCTATGATTATCAGTTGAGTCCTGCATTGCCTTTTAAAATCAATAGAAAGCATGTCCCTACATCTCATCAACTTGGCAGGAGGGCAGATTCAGACAAGAAAGCATTGGAAAGATGTCCCCCCAACATGTCACCAAGAGTGAGTGGGGAGGTTACACTTTGGCTGGGAGATATGTGTTTAAACATTGGGCTCCAAGGCGCTGGCATGTCTGGAGGAAGCAGGTCACGAGAAGTGGGCCTTAGGGCTATGACCCAGCCCTGCTTCTTCCCTCAGATNTCCGCTCCCTGACCTACAGAACTATGAGGAGTCCCAGAACGTACTCCTGTAGCCAGAAACTCCCCTATATTTTCTTCCATAATGGACTATACCTCTCAAACTGAACCAAACTAAATCATTCCTCCCTTAACCTGCTGTGATCAGATAGTGATTAACATGGCAGCACAGGTAGGGACTAGCTTTGCAGCTGTGGCTCAGCTGGGTGGCTTAACAGGGAGAGGCACTATAGCCCAGGGACTTTGTGACCTGTGCCTCAAGACTTCTGTCTCCATCCTCAGATAGGCAAACTATCCAGGCCCATTCCTATGACCAAATGTTATAGCCATAGCCATGACGTATACAGTATGGCAGTGCTGCTTGCTGGCTAAGAAGTGGATGTTCCATGGAGTCCAGGGCGCAGGTTGCACCTGGCTTGACCACCTGCTATGGGTGTCATGTTGATAAGTCCTTGTCTATCAAACCAGACCTGTGACTCTGCCTCTCAGAACTGCTGAAGATTTGCTGAGAAAATACATACAAAGTCACCTCTGAGACATGCTCCAGTTTGTGTCACAGCGCCCTCCAATGCCATCACCCTCATTTCTAGCGTTAGTATCGGCAAACGCATTTTAACACTCTGTTTCTATCCATTTCCAAGCTCCGTGTTAGGCACTGAGTGAAGGCTTGTGGAAGGACAGAAAGGTGCTTTCTCCACACATGTCCTCCTTAGGAAAAATAAGACAGNGGCATCCATCCAACCAAAGACAAAGTCCACGAAATAAATTGAAAGTAGTTTTGTGAGCATAGAACACACAGCATACTTTAAGGTGAAATTTGTATGGGAAGTACCAAAGTCAAATACTGAATGATACATTAATTATGCACAGCCCAAGATCTGGGAGAGGTTAAACCCCCGTTCTGCGGCAAATTGAGTTCTTTTATTTGATACGAAATCTGTACACGGTGATGATTTGTCCTCGGTGCTTAATGTCACCAAACTTCAGGGGGAGGGGTGTTGAAAAGACAAAAGGAATGGCTAGACATGGATTTACTCAAGGGTGCTCCTTGTTAAAAGATGAAATCTAATAGGCATCAGAAATAATGGTTCCTCAGTACCCCTGCCGGCTGAGGTCAAAAGCCAAATGCACCTGCCGCGGTATTAATAACATCTCGTCCCACTTGCTCCATTAGGGAGTTATGAAGAGTATTTCTAACTCGTGTGGAATGAGCAGTTTATAAGAAGAAGGGTTTGAAGTCTCTTTCCAGTTGTATGTAGCACGGCGGTGAGGCCTTTCAAACACACCCCTGACTTCACATGGAAATCTAAAGAGCTGCGGGCCATTCAAACAGGGTATATTCAGTTGGTGCAATAGAGTCCTTCAATTTACATGGGAGGCTGTGCATAGGTCATGAAGAGTCTCTTGTCATCGCACACTATTTTCTCTTTGGTTTGAACTGAACATGAAGATTTGGCCACAGTACAACAGGTGGCCCTCTTGCACAGTCAAGAGCCAGGTAAGTTCTNCCCAGCTTTGACACGTGGAACTCCAGAGTGAAAAACTTATTAGGGAGTTAAAGTCAAAGAGAGGATTTATGGGAGGCTTCCTAATACTGTCACCATTCTGCAAAGTGACAGGTTTTTGGGTGACACATATCTAGAACTGTCTATGTGACTGTGGCCTGGAAAATATTCTAATTTTACAAAATGTTACCAGAGTAGGACAACCGGGAGAAANCCCAAGTAGGCAGTAGGNAAGGTTTGATGGTGTTTAACCACATCTCTCAGCTCCCGGTTCATTGCATGAACCTGAAGGGGCCATGGGGAGTAGCACTTCCTATGCAAATAGACTCTCCAGGGAAGACTTGGGGATTGAGATGTTTAACAAGCATCCCAAATTAGTCTTTTACCTTCCTCCTTTTTCAAGTGGGGTAACTGAGCCCCAGGTAGAGTAATAAACTGCCCAAAAAGATAACCAATCAAAGTTTATCTCTTGTCTTTGTTGTTGTTGCCTGCGTCTTTGCTTGTGAATTATACACTGCTCTGCAGTGGAAGTGCACAGGGGAGCCCTGGAATGTGTTTCCTTTCATTCATTAGGTTAAATAACTAAAACCCAGCAGGCGAACCGGAACCTAGAGACTCCAAGACCCNGCAGAAGAGAGGCTGGGAGGCAGACAGAATCCCAGTGGTCAATCAGAAGAACCAAGTGCCACCCAGCCTTCTGGCGAGAAGTGGGGCTCCCCTCTTTAATCAGAAGTGAATGACCAAGAGTACAATACCCTTAGACTCTAAGGATCGCATTTGCTACAAGAGTTTCATTCTTCAACAGTTCTTGCTTTGTGTCACAGTGGATTCTACTCTCCCTGCGAGAGTGTTAAGGTCTTTATTTTAAGATATAATGACTTTTGTATTTTTGGTTGTAGGCGTAGGTCTATGGCAGGGGTGGGGGAGGGAAAGGATTCACTCTTCTTTAAGGGGCTGGCCACCAGGAGTTTGGCCATGCTCCAGTGACTATACGGACAAGACAAATTGGACTTGTCTTTTGTTTGTTTGTTTTTCAATCCTTTACTGGGGGAGCACAAGGGTTGGGGATGAACCTGGGAGGCCAGGGAGGTAGGGGATGGGGTGCATTATGTGAAATTCCCAAACAATCAATAAAATATATATAATGACTTATGGCTNTAGCTCAGTCTCAGAGCTCTTGGCCCATACATACAAGGCTCCTGTCCTGAACCCCAGCTCTGCAAAAATATTACTAATACTTAGTAGAGTTTAACCCCGTTGACTGAAGAAGAAAACNGTTATCGGTACTAAGCAACTAATAGCAATCTTTTTTTTTAACCTAACAGGCCTGGGCACAAACTGATGAGCAGTTTGGTGGACGTCATTCTAATTCTTTCAGTTCCTTCCAGAAGACCCGCACTCTTGGCTATCTTCATTCACTTACAGAGTTGTGTTAGTTCCATCTCTTGTCCTGATGCTGACCTATATGTTGTTAGCTTCAGGGAACTTGCAATTTAGTTGAAAGGAGGCTATACTGATAGATGCAGATATAGATATACGTACACATGTGTATATGTATGTACACACACACATATATATAAGATATTCATGTTTTAGTTAAGTTTTCTTCTACACAAATAATATGAGTAAAAAAAGAGAAGTGTTATAGCATAGAAGAATTCTATGGAACAAACATGTGAAAGTGAAGACTTTTTAGGATTCTCATTCCTCAATTCAAACCCCTGCTCTATGTTTCTCTAGGAGTTCTGGCTTGTTGTCAACTCATGGGGAGGAGGAAGGTGAGGGTTTCGAAGGCTTTCAGAAAATAGGTTCTTCAAGTCGCGGGAGCACCACTGTAAAGTTCCCCAAGATGGGAGTCACTCGGGGAACAGGATGTGACATAGGTCGAAAGTCCCCTCTCCCAGTCAGCAATCACGCTCAGTGATTCGAGTGTCTCATTGAAGCCAGTGGGGTTACTCCACCTCACTCATCAGTCAGATGAGCTGCTCACCAATCAGGGCACCAAGCCGCATCTTCTTCGGTCCCCACGACGCCTCTGCCCAGGGACCCCCATCAAGAGCTGCCAAAGACGAGAACGCAGAGCGACTAACAAAGCTGTCTGTTAATCAGGGCCCCACACAGCTGGCTCTCAGCAGTAACAAAGAGCCCAGCAAGAGCTCTCTGTGCCCACCGTACCGCTGCCAGAGGTGGGGACCCCAAGGTCCACCTTAGACAACATGGCACAGGTGAGGAAATGGCCTCTAAGAGAAGACCTCTATGGTCAAAGCCCAAACAAGAAAGACTACTCTGGACTGGGCCAGTGTCCCTGGGAGGGGAAGAAAACATTGTACTGACACTAACATACTTTTGGTACAGAGGCGACTATTCTGAACTTCTATCATTTGTGGTGACCTCTTTATGAGTTAAGAGTCAGCCACAGCTGCAGCTTTCGTCCCCAACAATGGAACAAAGGATGTGTCATGGGACTGTCAGTTCGTGCTTCATGACACAGCATTGTTCCCAAAGGGTCAAGGACAAACTCCCAAATCCCTGTGTGTGTGTGTGTGTGTGTGTGTGTGTGTGTGAGAGAGAGAGAGAGAGAGAGAGAGAGAGAGAGAGAGTCTCACTATGGAGCCCTGTCTGGCCTTTACCTCACAATCCTCCTACCCCAGCCTCCCAAATGCTGGGATTACAGGCATGTGCCACCTTGCTGGCTCTAATTCTTTTCTGCTGTCACTCTAGTATAAGTATCTACTGAAATGAAGTGTATTATATGACTTATCCTTTAAAAAATTAATGTAACTGTAAGAATCAGGAAACAAAANCATTTCTACAAAATTTGATGAATCATGCAAGAAAGTAAAGCCAGCCACGCTTGGTGTTACAGGCCTATAATCTCAGCTATGTGGGAGGCAGAAGAAAAGGAATTATAAGTTCAAGGCCTGCCTGGTCTACAGAGGAAGTTCAAGGCCATTCTGAGCAACCTGTGAGAGACTATCTCAAAACAAATTTAGAAAAAGAAAGAGGGAAGGAAAGAAAACTTTTCNACTGGCCAAAATGTTCTTTCCAGAGAAAGAGCAAAAAACTAAAAAGATTTCTTTATGTCAATGAAAACTTTGGAATAAAAATAATCCTGCCTTCTAATGTTTTAAAAGTTTACTAACTGTTAAATAATAACATGAAATTTTGTCTAGAAGTAAATGGAGAGAAAGATAATTTTCTTTGGTTTCAACAGCTTGTTTGTTTTGTTTTTAAATAGAGACTCATGATGTAGCCCAGGCTGGCCTCAAGTTCTCCCTCCTCCTACCTCAACCCCCTGAGTGCTATGATTACAGGAATGTGCTACAATATGTCTTGTTGCTCACACTTTTATGAAAAGCATGTGTCTGAGATTAAGCCCTATCCATGTGATGATTCAGGAAGATGGTGTCTTGTCAAAGTATTTATTAAATGGCTGCCATTTGCAAGTTGCTGTTTTAAGGAAGAAGTGGAGTTATCAAAGAGATGGTTGAAGGCCCTGCAACTGGAGAGTACAGTCCTGGGACAAGGGAGGGGGCAAAGATCATGTAAACAGTCTAACCAACTAATAAAGACAAGTCCTGGGGAAAAGATGGACAGGAATATGAGAGACAGGTGTGAGAAGAGGGAGATACTGAGACAGACCTATAGGACACAGAGTGACAAGTCAAGGGTAAGGACCCCAGAGTAAAGGGTAAGGGCTAAGGAGCTTTAAAAAAAAGTCTGGAGAGCTAGAGTCCTTGGGATGTGGGGACAGGGCAGGAGAGGGGAGATGTAGACAGACATCAATTGGACCAGGACTTCAACTATCAGCACACTTATCCAACCCCCACCCCTCAGATGGAGTTCTGCATCCCAGCTAGCACAGGGGCCTCTACAGTGGCTAGTTTCCACCTCTTCTAAATCTTTTCAAAGCTATCCACTGGTACTTCNCAGAAGGAGAGACGCAGCTGGCCAGCACTGGCCTCTTTGTAACTGCCCATGTGGGTCATTGCACTACCTCCCTTCCCAGCCAGGTGCTGGCTAGGGTGTTAATTAACCGGGTTGTCCTTAGAGGGACAGCATCCATAGGGGTGTCACCCTTNGAAGGAGAGCTCCTGTGAGCTCTCCCTAGAGCGGCAGTCAGTAAGCTTTTGTCCATACCACGGCAAGGTGAGGCAGAGTCGGGGGAAGACAGCTGAGCTTAGAATTCTTCTGTAATTATGGCTTGAATCAGAAAAATGCACATGAGTTCACAGGATGATAAATATTAGCATGCTTCTCCAAGTTCAAGTGTGTTGTCAATAAGACAATTAAAGCAGTATCAATAGTATGCACTGTATGCTATTAGCTGCCATCCTATAGCCCAGGCCTTTGTGATCTTTAGAAAACAAAGGAGAGAAGGCCACAATGATACAAATTTTTTTTTGTTCAAGTAAAAGATGTAATTTCATGTTAACACAACAGCTGGGAACCTGGGGATGCAGGGGCCAGGGTCTTTCTGAGATACCACTTGAGAAACCTAGGGTGATGCAGAATGGCTATATGGGAAGATGAGTACAATGGGAAATTAGCAATCCTGTGTCCAAGATGGATCAATCACTTCTGTCACGTGGCCCCAGTCAATAAGAGCCTGAATAAGTGCCAGCATTGGCCTTAACTGACAATCATTGGCCCTTGGAAATCAGAAACTCCAGAGCCCTTGCAAGCAAGTGAGAAGTAAGAGAAAATTGGGGTAAATTAATGAATGTAAATGAATATGGCCTTTAAGAGTGTATGTGTGTGTACAAACAAATGCATACTAATACATATGTACACATATAGCCATAGATATTCATATGTGCAAATACATAAATGAAAAACCACATAGTGTGCTGGACTGGAATTTGGAATGAATAATCACTTGAATACAAATTGCAACAGCAAAAGTTTTATTGTTCCCCAAGACAAAAAACTACACAATGCCTCTTCTATACATCTGCAGAATCAAAAATCATTTTCCTCCTAAAATAACTCGTAAGGAAGGCATTAAATGCTCTGGAATGAGGGTAGATGCTGAAACCACTATTTGTTGACATTCGGCGATTTCAGATGGAACAGAGACGTTGTCTCCAAATTAATGAGCCAGACATAATAGAACCCTGTCAAAATATTGATTTTATTTTATCCTACCTATTGTTGGCANTCTCCTCTAAGTTAGAGAAAAATATAATTTCTTCATTAGCATTATTGTTTCTTATTACTACATTAGTCCCTGTTTATTATAGGAGAGGAAGCTCGTGTCATTCTCNAAATATGATAGAGCAATCACGTGGAAATGTACAACAGAGGGCTAAGGCAATGCCGGATGNTTCCCAAACCATTTTTATTGTAAGCTAAAATACTTTTAAAGAGGACAAAGAACTAACGGTTGCTTATAGTTTCATAATACATGATACATAAATTTAGATCTATGCTATATACTTGGGTGAAATTACTATCCCAATTAATGCATCAAAGTAAAGCAATTATAACTTGTTAATACATCTTACCTTATGATAATCAGATGAGTAGGTGGACAATAACCAATATATATTCACAGAGTTAAACAGATAAAATTAGGGGAAAACTGTTTACTAAGATCTGTTCCTCTACTCTTCTTTTTTTTTCTTTAGATTGATTTTTTATTTTATGTGCATAAGTGAGTGTATGTGTACTATGTGCACACAGTGCCAAAGGAGGCCAGAAAACAGTTTCAGATCCCCAAGGACTGGAGTTACAGGTAGTTGTGAGCTGCCATGTGGGTGCTAGGAATCAAACCCCAGCCCTCTGGAAGAGCAGACAGTGCTCTTAACTGCTGAGCCATCTCTCCATTCCCTGTTCCTTAATTCTTGAGGATTATTTTTACAGTGCTTTTAAACCCTTTTATCAGTTAATTCATCATAGAATTTGCTAAGGAAAGGGAAACATTTAAGCAAAGTTTCCAAAAGTGTAATAGATGTCATGGGTTTATTTCTGTGATTTTTCTATTGAGTCTTTACATTTTAATTTTAATATTTTGCATCTACATTACAGGATATGAAATGTGCTGTACACAAAGGACAATTTGGAACATTTACAGTTATTTTATGAATCATTTAACCACTTAAAACCCAATGATGAGAAAAAGTTAAGTTTCCAAAGAGCCAAAATGCAATTCATTTCTAATAAAAATAGAATTAAATTAAACATTGTCAGTGCAATGATGTAAGTAATAAATCTGAAGGGCCGAGAATTGAGAGGCACTCACAATATACATACATACTCATATATATATATGTACTGGACCTACAGGTGTCATAAGCAAGCATCTAGCTTTCCTGCCACCTGTTCCTTTCCTTTAAAGGAGCAGATATCTCTGACTCCTGGACAGACTATAAGAAGATAAGATTGTGATCTCTTCAAAAGCCCAGGATGCTAGAACAAAACAAACAAACAAACAAACAAAACAAAAAAACCAAAAACCTTCCAGGAACCCCTGTGGGATAGGGGACCTACTCACTTCTGTAGCTGTCCCTCAGCACCCTTGGAGTTCAGCACACTGCCTGACAGCGAGGATGGGATGGAGAAAGGTGACACCTGAAGAACATAGGAACAATCTGCA
>LZPO01108031.1:49292-62596 GCA_001675575.1 Neotoma lepida | reverse complement strand
TTTTTTCAGTTGAATCTTGAGGCTGCAGAGATAACAACTCTGTGCTTAAGAGCACTGGCTGCTCTTGCAAAGGACCCAAGTTCAGTTCCAAGCACCCACATGGCAGCTCACAACCATCTGTAGCTACAGTTCCAGATGATCTGATACCCTCTTCTGGTCTCCCCAGGTACTGCACACAGATGATGCACATAAACTCACCTAGGCACACACATTTGTATAACTAAATAAGTCTTTATGGTTCTGATCAATTGAAAGTATTCAAGGGACCCCACACCCTCCTTTATCCTCCACTCTGAAATCTTTCAACCCACCGAGGTTTTGACAACTATCAGCTGGGCTCTCACCCCACTATGTTTCCATGTTTTCCATCAGCCTTTGTTACCAAAAGTATGTGCTAATAATTTGTCCTTACTATTGCTTCTTAGAACCTTTTAAGGTGCAGAAGTATCATCCTTTTCCTTCCTGCTTGTGAACCAAATAATTATTGTTAAGTTCATCTTTCTCTTTAGTATCTTGTCCAATGCAGCCAGCAGCAGCCAGCACGCACTAGAAGCATCTCCTCCTCCATGCTATCCTCGGGAGCTGTGCGCTTGCATCCCATTTCCCAACTCACTGCAGGTGACAGTTGCGCCAAATGCTTTGCCATGTTCTAACACTCTGTTTCTTCTCGCCAGCTTTTGCAGCTCACTCAGTGCCTGCTGGAGTTTGGATCTGAAACATCCCCCATAGACCACATGCAAAAGGTTTGTCCCCCAGCCAATATCACTATTGGGAGGTGATGGAACCTTTAGTAGGTGGAGCCTAGTGGGAGGAAGTTAGATCATTGGGGGTGTTCTAGTCTGCTTCTATTTCTGTGACAAATATCATGACCAATAGCAACTTCAGGGAGAGAGGGTTTTGCCCTCTCATTCTCATGCCCCAGAATGAGACTCCTACTTTCCTCTCTCCCACTTCTGATTCAAACACTTGGGACTGCATTCTAATCTTGGCTCTGGAAGTGAAGTTCTGTCCAATCAGAACACCAAGTCCCCCTGACCCTGGGGGCTTGCTCAGAAGGATCTTGCAACCAAAACTAGCTCAGTGAGGTTTACACACCTGAGCCTCCTTCGCAGTATCATGACAACATCCCTCCCTGGGGGTCTTGGAACTGTGAGAACCGGAATGTGGAATTGGCAAGAGCCAGTGAGTACTCAAGCATCACCTGATAACGTCTCCACTGAAAAGCAAATAGGGGAGAGGCGAGGAAAGGGAGGATGAGAAGAAGAGAGTAGTCTCCAAGCGTAGCCTCCCCTGGCCCACTCAAGGACTTGCTGCCTACAGTACCCAGTAAATCCCTTCCCCTTCCCCGCCCCAGTTGGATGCTGTAATACACACCGGCTAGACTCTTCAGCAATATGCTGCTGTTCTAGAGTGTGGTCCATTCAGTGTTCGTGCCTGGTGCCTCTCCTATCCCAACCAGCATCCTCTGAGGAGACCACCTTAGAAAGACAGAAAACAACCTCCCATATGCCCTGAAAGATCCCATGTGATAGATATGCAAGACCAACCTGAGGCCACCAGGTTTAAAAGGCAGCCAATCAATAGGAAGTCATTAGAAATCAATCCTGTGGCAGTGAAGGCTCCCATTTGCTCACCTCAGCTCACCACTAGCAGCCTCTAATGCTGGAACTATTCCCCATTGATATGCGGAGCATATGCCAATTTAAATTTATTGAAGCACTTTGCTTTTTTTTTTTAAGTGCTTAAATTTGGAAAAGATGAGCTTTATGGGCCAGCCTAGCGTGGAATGATCAGAAGTGTTAAAAATGTGTTGCACTTTTTGTCATTTACAAAAGGTTAAAGAGTTGGGTTTATGAAATTCTTGGCGATTTAAAAATCACAAGTTCGCTTTAGTCCAGGGCGGTATCAGAATCTGAGAATCCCTGGAAATGTGGGAAATGTGGTTTCTCTAGAGGAACAGAGCTGATAGAATGGATGTGAATAAGAAACATGGCATCTGTTAGAGTGGTCCACAGCCTGTGGCCCAGCTAGTCCAACAATGGCTGTCTACCAATGAAAGTCCAAGAATCCAGGAGGCTGGACGTCTCTGCTGGTCTTCAGTACACTCTGGAATCCCAAAGAAGTAGGCTCTAATGACAGTGAAGGAATGGACAATGCTAGTAAGAGCAAGGGCAAGCAAGCAAAGAGCTTCCTTCTTCCATGTCCTTTATACAGGCTGCCACCAGAAGGTGTGGCCCAGACTTAGGGTGGGTCTTCCCACCTCCAAAGATCTAATTAACTAAAAGTCCCTCACAGGCGTGCCCAGCAACTTAGGTTTTAGTTAATTCCAGCTGTAGTCAAGTTGATGAGCAGAATGGCCATCATACATGGTTTACCCTCCAGCTTGCCCACAGTGATCTTCAAAACTTAGATCTTGCCCCTAGGGAAGTCACCTAAAAGATCATTTAAAAGTCAATTTGAGGTTCCTTTTTAAAATTCTTATTTAATTTACAAGCAATGTGGGCTTCTGATAAGCATGATATTACAGTGATTCCAAATATTTAGCAGAACTCATATTCTTAAAAGAATTCCACTCTTTCAAATTAAAACTCATTTAAAAAATTTGAAGTGATTTTAATTGGTCTTCTCTTCAGGCTGGGGGGAAAAAAACATCTTACTTCACTTTTAAGAACATTAATTTTTTGTTTTGCCCTGCTTGTTAAAGACGCACATGTAAAGTTAGTGCAATCAGCACTGTGATTTCAGGAATCTTAATCTCACACAGTAAACATTGATCAACCTGCAGAATCTCAGACTGCTGCCAGGAGCAAGCAAACAAGCTGCTCCTTCACTGGGGCTGAAGTACTGATCTGCCTCAAAGAGGATGGGGATATTCACACAGCAATAGATGAAGCAGGAAGCCACCCCTCTCCAGGGCAAGGGAAAGCAGGAAGGCCTTGCAGGAGGCTGGAGGGCACTGAGGGTGGGCTTCCTCTTCAGCAGTCGGCTTTGGCCATATTTGACTTTCTGTATCCACACTCTGTTTTTGAATTTTACCTATAACAACTCATTGCAATGATCCCTGATCCAGAACATGGCTTAGCAGAGGTGCCCGCACCTACATTTGCTGATCTTGTCCTTAAAAAAAAAAAAAAATTCATTGTAAAAGAGATAAACATTCCCTGCCTCTCACCACTCACTGAAAACACTCACACGTGAACTGGAGAAGGGTTCAGCGAATAAAAAGAGCTTGTGGTCAAATCTGATGACCTGAGTTTGATTCCCAGGTCTCCCCATGGTAGATGAGAAAATAAACACCACAAAGTTATCCTCTCACCTCTGCTCTTGAGCCAACACACACACACACACACACACACACACACACACAATTAAGTAATTCCTTTTAAAGACGCACACGTTCCATGGGTGATCAAAAGTGTTGCACACATGAAGAAAGGTATGTAAATGTAAGCATAGGTATTTGTCCCACTTGGAGTACTTGTCAGCTCTCCATGCCTGAATTACTTACCAATTATTAGTTATTTGCTTATTGATTTGGTTTTTGAGAGTCTTGACAATCAACATGAACTGACCTGGAACCCATGATATAGTTCAAAAAGGGCTTGAATTTCCGAATCCCCTGCCTCCATCTGAGGAGTGTTGAGTTAGAGGCATACACCAACATGCTTGGCTCTGTGCCTGGAATTCCCCTCCTGGTTTGTGCTTCATCCTAAACTCCCACGGGTTTCTGGAAGCATGGATCTGCCTTGTGGGTGCTTAGCACCTCACAGACATTGAGATCCCTTCTTTGTCTGGCCATCTCAGCAGAAAGATCCTTTTCGGCTATCTCCCATCATCCACGGGAGTGCTCCCGGCGGGTGTGGCAATTTAAGCATCTCCCACCTGTGGGTTTCGGAGCCACCAGCCTCAGTCCTTGAGATAGGACAGGAAGGGAAATGAAATTACATCCAGTGAATCACTTTATCTAAAAATTCCACAAGAAATTGGTTGTTACCTGCAGATAACAATTGGTTTGTTAGCTATTAGCCAGGGGCAAAGCCAAGGCCAGTAACAGCTCCAGCTGTCCAGTCGTTAACTGCAGTAAAGGCCGATTCTGAGGTGGTTATTGCTGTGATAAAATATCCTCAAAAGATTATAACAGCAATAGTGTATGGGAGAAAAAAAAAAGTCTTAGTGGCCCGGGTATGACTGAATGGCTGCGTTTGAAAAATTGGCCGTTCCCCGGTGGTTCATAACCGATTTTCCACCAGTCAAAAGCAAGTTGTGCTCTGTTAGGTTTATTGTACAAGGCAATAAAAATATTGGCCAGGTTAAACTGTCAGTGTGCTATGGCATTAACCATTCTTTTACTGTGTTTAATTTAGGCGTTACGATGATTCATTATGGAAGAACGTGTCCCATGCAAATGAACAGACATCGAGTGTCAAAAATACGCACNGTGTTTTTTTAAAGCAAAATTAATTTTTATTTGACAGCTTCTGTAGGCGGAAGGACATCGGAAATGTGACAAAAAGTGTACAGAACTTATACTTTTTTTAAATTGCCATGGCATCTCTGAGAGGTTGAGTCGTGACAATGTGGTTTCCCTGGGGTGTCTGCCTGCTGTGTGTTAAATAAAGTGTCTGCTCAGGGCACGTGTTACCCAACAGATGCCTTCTAGAGGGACACAGCTCAGGGAAATATGTGGTGGTCTCAGTGCCAGGTGAATTCCTGCNTCATAGACCTGACTGAGTCTTTTGCTCTTCCCGAGGTCTTCCCACACATCTGGCACCAAATGACTCCGGTGTGGCCTGACTCAGGGTTGACCTGTTAGATCAGGCTAGTGGGAATGCTTCCAGGAACAGCTGTGACCTTCTATAAGGGGTCAGCCAGCAGTCATAGCAACAGATGACCAGGATCTGACTGCTGGTAAGGGAGTCAAGAGTCTACCTTGAGGCCCGGCTCTTGTCTGATGTACTCCTGCAACCCCGTCAGCTGTGGAACCGTATTATCAAAACCTATGGGTGCTAAAGGTAGTTGCTTGCTGTCTAAATTAAGGATGTGGCTGCCACTGGACATGGGAATATTTGGTAGAAAGTCAAACATGGTTCCTGACCCTGACCAGGAGGGAAAATTCTACACTGTCCTCCATACAGTCCCAAGAATGCTCTATCTAGCCCTTCNATGGCACACAGTGGTTTTTGTCTCAGAAGAGAACAGCTGCTGACAGCTCTTGCTGCCGAAACCCTTGTTTCTTGAGCAGNCAAAAAGAAAAATGGCCCTTGTGTGGTGTCTAGGGACACATGTGCCCTGCCTCCTTCACAAGCAGGAGAGCTCAAGAGCCCCATGCCCTACCCACCTGCACACACTTTCAGAGCCTTTTCAGAGCCNTGTCTGCCTGAGGGCTGCAGCTGTGGCTCACCATCCAGGATCCTGGCGTGGGCAACTTCACATCTTTCAAGCAACATCACCAGACACTCTGTCCCTAATACACTGGCATCAGCCAGCTACCCAACNGTAAGGTTTCTGGTGTCTNAGTAGAGTGCTGGAGGTACACCACAAGGGGACCCACGGACGTCCCATCAGCAGGATCTACATGGGTCCAAACAGGGTCCCTGCTTTCTTGTCCCCTCAAAGCACTCAGGCCAACCCAGGTTGTAGGCTGGACTTAAAATGGCTCTGACTGGCTCCATAGAAACTCCATCTATTTTCCTTCCAGGAGGCCTCATGGTCTTACCTCCACACTGAGTCAGTCCAGAAGACTTCACGGCCTAGGAAGATCCCTTTGAAGCATCTGGGCTTTGGGAAACAATGTGAACACACAGGCACCCACGTTGCCACACAGTCATCCACCCACTCTCTCACCGAACACACACACACTGCATTCACTCTACCAGCACTTAGTCAGCCAAGCTGCCATCGCCAAGCTCGGTAGAGCTGATGGAATCAGGAGTGCTTAGGAGCACATGGGGTAAGCCAGGTCCTGTATTAAGCTGGCCAGATCAGCNCACACTCAGTTCCTTACAAGCCCANTTTTGGCAACACAGCATCCAATGTGCCTGAGTTTACTAACTGGAATCCGGGTCTATAACTGTGTGTTAGCTGGCATTTAGTCAGTGATACTAATACCTGAGAAAACCAACACAGATTGCTAGTTATGAGTTGTTCTCATCAGTGCTAAGACTAAATGCATGGCAGGAAGCACCTTAAGTGAGGGAGGCTTGCTTTGGCTCATAGCTTGGGAGTGGATATAGCTCATCATAGTAAAGAAGGCTTGATCGCAGGAGTGGTTTCACACTGAGGTCATCTGAGTGAGTCAGGAACAAGAGCAGTGAACTGTGCTGAGCTGGCTTTCTCCTTTCTTCACCTGTGTTTCATGTGTACCTGTGTCCCCAGGTGTGTGCACAGTCACAGGTGTGTACCTGCACCTGGAGCTGGGAAGAGTGATGGAGAGGTGGCAGAGCTGCAGGCACGCTATTGGTTCAGAAGCTTTCTTTGTTCTGGACTCCTGGAAGGAAGAGGGAAGTGGTTCTTGCTCCTGGGACTTCTACCCTCAAGNACTCAGNGANAGCAGGTCCAAGCCTGACAGGTGAATGGCTCATTGTTTGCTGAGTGATTTGAGGTAAAGTTGAGAATCCTGGGGCCAGGGGTCCCCCTTCATCCTCCTCTCAGTGTTACCTCTTCAGCTCCAGCTGCCGCCTCAACCAAGGAAGCTGTCCAGGTCCCTTCAGACCTCACTCTCCTGACACCGCCAGTGCACTGATGCTCCTCCAGTCGGTGATCTCTTCCCAGCAGGGTCCAGCGTTCTGGAAGCCAAGCCTCAAGCCAGCCCAGAGACCCACTAATGAAGAATCCAAGCCCTGTTCCAGGCACTCAGGGAGGACCGTGACCATGCCTCACAACTTGTACTACAAGGTTGATTCCTTGGTAGCCCTGGGAGGTGGCCTTGATCAGATGATGCCACACGTTTGCTCAGGCCTCTACCGACTGAAAGAAAACATGGCTCTTAGGCTGGCCCTTGCCCTGGCACCCCTCCCCAAATTTTCCTTTGACCCACACACATATCATTCTGTGACAAAGATTGATTCTAGCATTGTATTTTCTAAAACTATATTGCAGTTTTGCAAATGTAACACCAAAAAAAGATGAATGAAATGATATAAAAATCATCTTTATTTTTGTTTCTAGCCAACTCATTGTTGTATATGGGAAAGCACAGCCCTAGGCAAGTCCACATGAGATACTTCAGTACAGTGGTTCAGCNCAATTGACTNCAGGAACATGTTACCCACAAACATAACAAATTTTCTGTTTACACAGAGAATCAAGAGTTGGTGTTATGTTCCCAAAGAAAGCTCATCCGGTTTCAGATTTAAAGCACCATTTCCCCCAGACCTTCGGGTGGCTTGCGTGTCTCCACAAAAACCCACCAGGTCCCCATTCTCCTTCCTTCTCAAAGGCTGCGTTTGACTAATTCTGTTCTTCTGTAATTGCTAAATCAAAAGAATTTATTATCCCTGAAACTTTAAATGGGAAGGAAATAAGAGGAGGAGGTTAGCATTGAACCCTAATAATGATAAAATTCAACCATGGTCAGCCGCCTGCAAACCCATAATCCCCGTCCACGAGAAGATGGCCNACGAGGGAGGTGTGCTGCCTGCAGCAGCACAGGCACGCNGCCCTTCTATTTGGCACCAAGTAGCTGATGTGGGNTCCTTCTANGAGAGAGAGCAGCACGGGTTTTTCTGCTACCTGCTTAAATGAAGCCTAATTCCTCTTATTTTGCTGTAATTAATTTGGCTTAATTCTCCCTCCTCTTGTTAGAGGCCTCTTGCCATATTCCAGGGTTTTAAAGATCACCCTGGGATAGAAAGAAAAGGGAAGAGAGAGAGAGGCAGGAGGAGGAAATAGGGGGTGAGGCAAAGAGCAAGGAGGGCAGAAGAGCTTGGCTTCACANCACTCCCCCAGCAATCAGAAAGGCACATCTTTGAGACAATTTGAGCACAATTTGGGACATTGGGCTCAATGGGGCTACAGCAGGTGCCTGGCTAGGGCTATACTCACCAACAAAGATGTTCCCAAGACAGGTCCTGTGAAAATGAGTACTTTTGTGTCCTTTCAGTGTCCAAGTNGGAATTCCCTGCTGAAGCCACACTGTCCTTGGCCNATGGGTTCCTCTTGGGAGGTCCAGAGCTCTACAGCAGACCCAACCCACCTACAAGGAATGGACAAGTGGTGGTGAGCCCCCTCATGCACAGGTTGCCACACNGCTAGATCATCCAGGGGCTAGCGGTCACCATGTGGATCAACAGGAAGCAGGCACATTCCCTATTCCTCACGCTAGGGAAAAGCCGGTCCTAGGAAACTGCAAGGTCTGACCTCTCTTTCCTGAGCCATCAGAGTGTCGTCTGTTCCCTCCATCTTGGGGTACATCCTCCATGTTCAGNTACCCTGACCCGGAGATGTGACCATGCCTTGTAGCCTGTCAACCCTACATACTTGGTTGTGCAGTCCAGGCTTGGCCACGCCCCCACGTGGCCACGCCCTCCCGCTCTGCCATTTCCATGTTAGGCTGAGCCCTGAACAAGCAGCCTCGCCCCCATACACCTAATCTTATCCCAAGTACACTTCTGCTATTCAGGATGCCCAACCTGGTTTCCCAGCTGCCTGGCTCCGTTTATTTTTTAATTTTAAAAGCTATTTATAAAAATTAACTTTATGTGTGCACATATTTATGTGTATGTATGTGTATGAGGTGTCTACACACAACAACCTGAGCCTGTGCACATGGGGGGAAGGGGGATGGGGGAAGCAGAAGAGAGTATCCAGTGTCCTCCTCACACTTTCCACCTTACTGTTGAGGCAGAGTCTCTCGCTGAACCTGGAGTTTGCATTGTCCAGTGAGGCAAGCAGCCAGCAAGCCCGGTGATCCCCGTCTCTACTCTCCTTAGTGCTGGGGTTACAGATGTGAGCAGGACCACAACCACTTGTTCTGCGAATGTTGGGATCTGAACTCTGGTCTCATGCTTTCATAACAAGTGCTCTTAACCACTGAGTCATCCCTCCATCTCCAAGATTTTATTAGTGTATAGTCATTATGTAAGGCAATGACTTTGAAATGACCTTTTCATTCACCTACCTCATGTACTTTGCTCANCCCCACCATGTACCCATTCTTATGCCCCATCCCTCCTACTGGTCCCTTACTCTTCCAAAACAGCCCCTCTTCCACTTTTATGCCTTGGGATTTTGTTTTGTTTTGTTTAGTTTTGTTTCCTAAAGCTGGACTCTGAATATGAAGAAAAACACAAGCTTTTTATCTCTCTGAGTCTAGGTTATTTTGTTCAACATCATGATTTCCAGCTCCATCTATTTTCCCGAAAATGACATGATTGCCTCCTTCTCTATGGCTGAATAAAATTCTGTTGTGTATCTATACCACATTTTCTGTATGCAGCCAACCATTGAACACCTAGGCTGGTTCTCTCACTTGACTGTTGTGGGTAGTGCAGCAGTAAACATGAGTGCTCACACACCTCAAGTGTACACTGCCTTCAGTTCCTCCAGGCGCGTGTCCAAGAGTGGGATAGCTGGATCACAGAGTAGTTACCACATGTCTTAGTTACTTGTCTTATGGTTGCAACAACAGATGGCCTGACAGGAACAACTTTGAAAAGAAGGGTTCATTTTGGCTCACAGTTGTAGGGTACAGTCCAACATGTTGGAAAGTCACGGCTAAGAGCTTATGGCAGCTGATCACATCACATCCGTAGTCAGGAAGCAGAGGGGGATGAATGGTCCTTCTCAGTTCACTTCCTCCTTTCTCTTCAACGGTAGCCCATGAAAAGTTGGGTCTTCCAGGCTCAATGAACCTGATCTACACAGTCCTCACAGACTCCCAGTGATTTGTTTCCTTGGTGATCCTACATCCTACCAAGTTGCATTATTAACACCGAGGGTCTCTGAGACCTGTCAGGGTCCTAGGTTGTTGGCAACTTAATCAAAGATTTGAAGACGTGTACACAGTCGACAGCTAGAGGTTTGATTCCAAAGCTGAAGAAATGGTATCAAGCAGATGTGTTGCAAAACAGTACCAGGCTCAAGCAAGATGACTCAAGAGTCCTAAATTCTTTCTGGGTATCTTTCATACGAGTCTAGGCAGAGGGAGGAGCTGATCCTTCGGGACAGGATGGGGTGGGTCTTTACCCTGACANATAGATGGGGTGTTATGTAACTTTGGACAATCCGCACAGGCAATAGACACACATCCCACAATTTTAAGACATACATAGAAGATAGTAAATAGAGGGGTTTCCTGACAGTTCATTTCAAGGATAGATTATTTCTCACTGTGCTTAAGCCCAACCCTGACTGGTTTAATCCAGACTTGTTTAACTCTCTACCAGGAAGTGCTGACCACAAATTACCCTCAGGAGTGGGGGACGCTGCATGTTGTGTCTGCTCCCGGGACATATTTTTCCAAGGGTTGTCCCCTACACTACCCATCTGTGTAGATCTATTTTTAGATTTTTGAGGAATCAGCATACAGATTTCCGTAAGTGGCCAAACCAGTTCACATTCGCACCCACTGTGGATAAAGGGTCCCTCTTTCCCCACATCCTCACAAACACTGGTTGTTGTCTGCTTTCTTGGAAAACTCTGGCTGGGATGGGGTGGAATCTCAATGTAGCTTTGACATGCACTTCTCTGATGGCAAAGGAGGTCAAATGTGAGTACTTCCGTGTCCTCCGGACAGCCAGCTGGAGACTGCGAGGTGCATTGGGGAACTGTAGCCACCTGCAGGTGCAATCATCAGTTCCTCTATGTGACACCAATGTTGATCAGTAGTGCTGGTGAGACACGGCAAAGAGGAACAGGGGAAAGAGACCGGTGGTTTGGAGGGAAGAACCTGTATGTCTTGATCCACCAGCCTCCTATCTCCTTCCCCTTGCACTGCCTTCTTTGAATATCCTAGGTCCAAGCCTTCATGAGAGAAGTATCTATGGTTGACATATAAAATGAATTAAAAAAAATTTTTTAGTAAAAAAATAATAAATAAATGAATGAATAATAGCAAAACAAAACAAAAAAGAACAGCCCAGGTCCCTCTCCACTCTCAACTTCCATCAAACGACCACGTAGGTCCTCTCAAGATTTCTGTGTGGAAAGCTTGGCCATGTCCTTCATCCTCAACACAGCCACAGCCATGATACCTGCTTTCTTAGCCCCATGCCCACTCTCTTGCAGGGGGCTCCCCTGCATAAAGTCCCCACTGTCTCACGGACACCTCAACCCTCGTGGCCTCTGGTGAACTGCATCTACCTTCTTGGAACAGTTAAGACAATAATATCTGTCCTTTGTGTGATTAACTGACTAGTATTCCTCCCCAAACAGGAGGCTTTGGTTTTTGCTCACTTTTTAGCCCAGAGCCTACAACAGGGCCTGACAAGGAGAAGTTACTCAATAAAATTAATCTTAAAAGTCTATTGGCAGGATGAAAATCACAGAATAAGAAAATATTTACCACATATNGATAATGGACAACTGTCAGATACTGGGTTGGTTCTATCAATATATAAATATGTTAAATGATCTGTGTGAGGGCCNGAGAGATGGCTCAGTGGTTAAGAACACGTGTGGCTATTGTAGAGGACCTAGGTTCAATTCCTAGCACTCATATGGTAGCTGACAACGATCTGTAAACCTAGTTCTAGGGGATCCAACAGGCATGCACAAGGAGCACAAATACATGCAGGCAAGACATTCATGCACATAAAGTAAAATAAATACACCTTTTTAAAAATTTATTGTTTCTTCTCTCATCTATTACATCCCAGCTGCAGTGTCCCCTCCCTCCTCTCCTCCCAGTCCCTCCCCCCTTGTCCCCTCTCTCCCAGACCCACTCGCCTCCATTTCCCTTGAGAAAAGAGCAGACCTCCCAGGGATAGCAGCCAAACACGGCATAACAAGTTACTTTTGTGCCACTTTTCAAAAGAGATGTATTTACTTTTATATTATGTGTATGGGTGTTTTGCCTGCATGAAAGTCTGCACCACGTGCATGCAGTGCCCACAGAGNCCAAAAGAGGGCCTCGGATCCCCTAGAACTGGAGTTACAGCTATTTGTGAGCCACCATGTGGGTGCTTGAAATCGAACCTAGGTCCTCTGTAAGAGCAGCCAGGGCTTTTAACCGATGCGCCACCTCACCAGCCCACTTTTGGGACACTTTGGTAAAATACCTGGCAGGAACAATTTACAGAAGAAAAGATCCATCTGGGCTCATGGTTCCAGAGAGTTTTATTCCATCTGGCGGGGAAACCAGGGGAACGGCCGATCCATGTCGTGTCCACTGGCTTAGGGAAGAGCGGAGAGAAGAGCTGCCATTCAGGAGCCCAGGGACACGTGCAAAGTGGGTTTGCAGACGTCCACACCAGCTGAGAGCAGTCCGTAGCTGCTCCTCGACACTGTGTCCAGGGAGTTATTAGAACCCATGTGCCTTCTGCAGANACACTTGCTATTTCCTTTTAAAATACTCAGACAAAATCCTCATTACGAAGCAAAATCGTGTGCATCTGCAGTGTGAGTCAGTTCCCCCTATTTTACAGAAATTCCTGACATTTGTACCTTGAGTCTACTTAATGGCGCCCCCACCCGCCCCACAACCTTCTTGAATACAACTTTCCACTTTGGCTTTACCCCTAGCCTCAGTTCACAGCCCACGCCTTATTTTCTTTTCACCTGTTTTCTATTTTAATACTATCTTACTGCATGTATTTTTGTCATGCACGTTAAATACTTCTGGAACAAAGTGGGTGTAGATCAGCAAATAAGCACACATGCGTGCCTGGTGGTGTGACTGCCTCTCTGCTCCACCGCCAGCTAGTAGAGCCAGGAGCCCCACAGGAGGGCATGAAAACTTCTCCAAAACACCAAGACGGGGAGCTGGAAGGACCTGAAATGTGGGGTAATGTCAAGTGTGGCCATAAAAGAATGGGGAGAACATTTACTCAGGCCTATGGGCACTATGGAGGCAGCATGGATGGAGGATGGTCATTCTTGGCCAAAACTTGACTAGTAGATGCCAAAAAAATGGATTGGCTGAGAATGATGGGTGACATATGTCTGTATTCCAGCACTGGGGAGGTAGAGGCAAGGGAGTTCAGAGGTCCAGATCAGTCTGACATTGTGTGACTCTATTCTTATACACATCTAGATGTGTATAAGAGACAGCCCCTACACTACCCATCTGTGTAGATCTATTTTTAGATTTTTGAGGAATCAGCATACAGATTTCCGTAAGTGGCCAAACCAGTTCACATTCGCAC
>LZPO01108031.1:30068-49207 GCA_001675575.1 Neotoma lepida | reverse complement strand
TCTGGCTGACCATCTATCTCTAGACATACAAGGCAGAGTGACAGGCTGGAAGGGAACGGTAGCGCAGCCGATTGAATCAAAAGAAGAGGCTGTGGGCACCGGGCCAGAGAGTATTCTTGGATGGGACTTTTTTGTTTCCAGTGTCCTGCGGAAAGCAGCTGCAATTCTTTTTTTAAGTACATCCCAGCTGACCTTTTGAAAGGAAGGATTTGTATTTCAATGGGAAATCTGCATTTCCACTCAAGACAGAGGCTCAATTTTCTGTCCTTGGTTGTTCTCAGACAGCCAATTCTCGGGGGAGGGGGGGTGTCAATCTGTAAATTTGCTCTAAATCAAAGACAGGATCACAAGTGTCCAGAGAGTGGCAGTCTAGAGGCAGTCACCTGCACTGGTGGAGACAGGGATATAACTGCCTTCAGTGCACATGAGAAGTGGCCATTCCTAAACTCCTGGGGACACACAAAAGTAACCAGTAGAGAAATGCTAGGGAGGAGACTAGACACAGACAGGTATCAAATGGCCTTTGCTTCATGGGGGCAGAGAATAAAGTAAATGCTAATTATATTTTAAAATGGAAGAGAGAGGGTTTGAGAAGTGGATAGAAGACTGGATACATGGGTAGATGGGTGGATAAGTAAATAGATGAGTGGATGGGTAGATACATAGGTGGATAGGTAGAAGTAGAAATGGATGGATGGATGGATGGATGGATGGATGGATGGATGGATGGATAGATAGGTGGGTGAGTGGTTGAATGGGTAGATAGTTTGGTGCTTGGGTGGATGAGTAGATATATAGGTGAGTGGGTGGATGGCTAGGCAGATGGTTAGAAAGATGGATGAGTGGGTGGATAGATAGATGGATAGGTGGGTGGGCAAATGAGTTAGGTGGGTGGATGGATAGGTGGATGGTGGGTAAGTGGGTGGGTAGTAAGTAGATAGATGGGTGGGTGGGTGGATGTACCCATGAGTAGATAGCAGTTGAGAACTTGACATAAAAGCACGCTTAATTTTGCAGCCATAGCATATTATAGAGAAAGGAAAGAAAGTGAGAGGTAGAGAGATTAAGGGAACATGGTTGCCAAGGATTCCTCAGGCTTATACCATACCGGCCAATGGACTGCATAATATCAGCAAATGAATGGACACCTGTGCTAAATACGCTGACCCAGAAGCAGGAAGCTATGATGCTGCCGTCACTTCAGAAGGTGCCACTGGCCTAACATCCAGACCCTAGTCATCTCTAGGAGAAAGGAAGGCACCTGCTGGAGCCAACGCTGGCATTTACTCTGGGCTAGGACTAAATCACAACCTGCAGGGGGTGTAACAGAGAGGGGTCAAGGATCACATTTGCTCTGGGGAGCTCACAGCATATGAGCAGCCGAGATCTGGCTCAGCATAGTGGAAGTTCTTGACGGGCAGGACACAGTGCTCCAGGGCAGGTCCCTAGGCACCAAGCCACCAAGGTCTGAGTCCCACTCTACNAGGATCTGCAGAACCTGGGGCAAGAACTCTGGACTTGGGGAGTTCTGAGGCAGCTGACTTGTGAGCAGGANTAAATAACAGCACAACTGGCCCTTGGGGAGAGGAGACATCAGCCCTCAGAGGCCCTAGGTTCAATTCCTGGCACTAGAAATGGGAGGGGAGAAGAGAGAGCCAGCCTGTTCATTAACAGTAAAAATGACAAGTACAGGAGGAAGCTGATAAGGCTAGCTCTGCTGGGACAACCTGGAGTCAGCACATGGGCCCAGAAACCCATTTTTCAGGGACAGTGTACTCTGTGCCCTCCTGTTGCCATGGTGACCTGGGCAAGCTGCAACCCATAGTCTTGGGTGCTTAACTGGTTAAGAATCAGGAGGGAGAAAGGGTGGCTCGCCCCATCTATTCTTCAGAAACACTCTGAATTTCTTTTCAGAGACTTTGCTTTCATCCTCCGAAGGAAAACAACTTATTAAGCACAGAACTTCCCGGCTAATTAACAGACAGTTATCACCACTCATCCTCCCTCCTGCAACTGTCCCCAGTTTACAGCCCACATCTGAGAAGCTCTTGNCCCCACCCCTGCCTCTGGCTTTGAGGGAGTTCTCCCTAGGACAGGTTTCTCTGGGCACACTTGGACACAGAGGCTGCTGTGGACAGAGAGCTCTGGGGACACTCTCTGCAGCCTAGACTGAAAGACGTCGAGTCTCTGTGTTTCCATCAAGGAAGAGACAACAGCCAAGAGGGAGAACATAAATNAAATTTACTCCACAAGAGGTGAGTAAAGGGGAGAGAGAGGGTGAGGAAACTGGACGGTTTGTCTCCCTCAGAGGTACCCTCCAGAGCTAGACCAAGGTTCAGTCCCCACTCATCTCCAGCCAGGTGCCTGCTGAGTGGCCCTAATGACTTGCTTAATCTTTCTGTGCCTCTGAGGCAGGACAGGGTACATGATCTTGTAGTCTTTCAAATCCTTAAGCTCTTGCCAGATCAAGGCTGAGACTGGCAGGGAGGGGCACCTTACAGATGCCTGGCCTGTGTTTTCTAGAGAAGTTCATAAGTCTTCTGGGCCGGCAAGGAAATGTCCTTGTCATTCAGTGGGACTCTAGGAATGTCCATGGACCTGGCAGTGTGGGGCAGGGCTCAGCATCCTTGGGCATGCTCACAGACTGGGTGAAGATGCAGGAAAGAAGGCAGATATGGAGCCTCACAATCATTGTCCCAGCTGTGTCTACGGGAGCCAGAATTGATGGTCACAGTCGCAGCAGGATGACACCCACCCATGGATGCAGAGCAGTAGGGGCCTGAATAGGGAAATGACTTAGCCAAGATTCCTTTTTGGTCACAGCTTCTAGTTGCTCCATTAGGAAGTCCCCACCACATCCTCAGGCTACTTGGTTTATCTTATCTCCTGAACTGGACTGNCTACCAGGATGGGGACATGAAATCCAGATCCAACCAGTCATGGGCATGGCACCTGATGAGAGAGATGCAGTAGCATCTCTAGACCCATCTGAGCCTGCTGATGGATGTGACTGGCCCATTCTTTTCTACCCANGAAAGACGGTCCTGAGGAAAAGGGCAGAACTGGCTGGAAAGATGGACCCCTGTGACATCTTAGATCCAACTATGCCTGAAGATGTCTCTTAGCCCTCTGTCCTCATTGTTGCAACCAAGATTCTGCCTCTTCTGGTTGACTGCACTGTCATACAGCTGTCACACTGCCACACACACTCCACCCTGGGAAACACTTACATCCAAGCCAAGGGGCTNCAAGGTCAAGGAGACTTCAGCAAGCACTCTTGTTCCAACCCCTACCCAGGCTCACAGGTGCTGGGGGGACACAGTCATCCCTCCCAAAATCCCCATAGCCATGGCCTCCCAGAGTAAGACCAGGAGCCCCTCCAATACTTGCCCAGGGCAAGGAAGGGAGGAGAGGGGGCAGCTCTTAAGTGATGGAAGAAAGTATTTAAAAAGTTGGTCTCTCTAGAAAATACACAAATAGGGCTGGAGAGACAGCTCAGTGGTTANGAGCACTGGTTGCTCTTCCAGAGGACCTGGGTTCAATCTCCAGCATCCACACGGCAGCTCACAACTGTATGTAACTCCAGTTCCAGGGGATCCGACACCCTCACATAGATTTACATGCAGGCAAAACACATGAAATGAAAATAAATTTAAAAATTAAAGAAAAGAAAGAAAATATACAGATAAAAAGCACGTCCATGGCCAGAGGTGTCTCCAGATATGNTGGATGAAGAGAGGGAAGAGAACTGAGAGCCTCCTTAATCTAGCACAGAAGAAACCAATTGGGTAAAAATTAGAGACCATAAGAGACACTAATGTGATTCTTAACCGTTACTCTCGGTCTTGGAACAGTTAGGAGAGGTAAATTAGGAGGTGCTTGTGAATCTAGCTTTCTCCAGGGACTTCAAGGGCCTCCCTGGAGGGAAAGCTGGGGGGAGCTTCCTGCTTCCTCTTTAGGGATTTTCTTTATATTGAAAGGCAAAGCCTTTCTAATTGGCTGAGTCCTGAAGCTCTTCTTTGTGGCCTGCCCCAAGCCACAGCCAAGAGACACACTGCCTGCCTAGGGTGGCTGCACCTACCATTAGTGAGATGATGGCCCCAGCCCTGAATCACAATGTTCCTGGCTGCTAGGGTCTTAAGGTCCTGTCCTCACACTCTACACACTGCCCCGTCCCACTTCTGAAGTAAGTAGCCTTGGACACACAAAGCTCGAATCCCTCTAGGAAATACCATCCTCTGAATTAAGTTGCTATGTNGACTGTAGCACCAAGGGACCCTTGGTGACAGTACCAGGAGGCAAGAGGTTAAGATCTTGAAGAATTCTGCATGATCTGTGGGTTGTCCCCTCTGCCTTGTTGCTCCTGTGTCCCCCCACTCTTCCAGATCTACCCAGAATGCCCTTCCCCAAAAGTCTGAAATAAGGACAGTGGGGGTGTCTTTGTATGCAAGAGCACCCGTTATAGAGTAAGGTACAAGATCAAGGCACTGGCAGGCTTGGTATCTGGTGACAGTGTCTCTCTCTGCTTCCAAAATATGGCATCTTGAATTTCACATCTTCTTTACATGTGGAACAGTGGAGAAGACAGAAGAGCAAGAGATCCAGGCTGCTTCTGCCAACTCCCTTTACGATGGCTTTAATCCACTAGTGAGGGTAGAGCCCTCAGGACAGATACATCTCCCCAGAAGGTCCCACCTCCCAGTATTTGTGTTTGAGATTAAGTTTTCAACACAAGATTTTGGAGGGGACACATTCAAGCGAGATCACTGATTCCCCATTCTCCCTTCTCCAGTGGACTCTACCTCCATCGACTCCATGTCTGCCAAGTTGCCATTGGCCTCTAGCCATACTAGAACAGAGTGACTGGCCCCAAACTGGTCTTCCTAATTCTTCATAAGTACCAAACAGGACAGGGTTTTTCCCAGGGTCCTGCAGGGTTCAAGAAATAAAGATGAAAAACAGAAATAAAAAAAAGCATGATCCTGCCAGGCGTGGTAATGCAGGCTTTTAATCCCAGCACTCTGGAGGCAGAGGCAGGTGAATCTCTTGAGAGTTCGAGGCCAGCCTGGTCTACAGAGCAAGTTCCAGGACAGCTAGGGCTGTTACACAGAGAAATCCTGTCTCAGAAAAGAAAAACAAACAAACAAAAAATCCCCAAAGTTCAGTTTTTTGTTTTGTTTTGTTTTGTTGTTCTATGCAAAGAGTATAGTGGGAGATCCTGGGAAAATCTTGAGCCGTTGTGTGAGACATCCTTATGAACATCCCTCCAAGACATTGGCTTGGAACACAGGGAGAGTAAGTGCGTTCCTCCTGCTTGCTGCAAATTGCCCAGGAGAAGGTGGTACAGGCTGTGTCCTCCAGTCCAGAGTTCTTAGCATGGCCCATGAGTTGCTCCAGACATCACCTACAGAGAGGTTATCACAGACATCACAACCCAGAGAGGCCACTGGGGCAGGTGTTCCTGCTCTGTGCTCCAGCAGATGGAGCCTCTTATGGGCAGTGAGGCAGTCACTGCATGAGCTAAGAACAGAGAAGTGGGCTCAACAGAGGCCATCACGGAATATCAAGGCAGTCGGGAGACTATCTTTCTTTCGAGATGGGATTGATGGTGGTCCCCTGTACCCGGGCTCTCTATCTTCACTCATTTGAGCCAGGTGAAGGGTGAGACTGAAGAGTTAATAACGGGCAGAACCAGGAGCCNTGCAGTGCCTGTGTCTTGCAGAGGTATCTAGGAATCTCTACTACTTAGGTGCCCAGAGCATACCCCACATATGATGATCCAAAGTGTCCCTAGATGTCAAATGCCTCCGAGGGGTGGAGTTGCATAAGTGGCCCAAAAGAGGAAGCATGCAGGAAAACCCCACAGGAAAGGCTGCATGGGTGCGAGCACAGTCCCGGAGAGCAGGAAGGAAGCTCTGGCATTGTTNGGCAGGCATGAGGGTGGAGAAGCCTCTCCGGGAGGCCCCTGGGCATGGGGTCCCAAGCAGAAGGAGGGATACTCCATGTTAGGACAATAGTTAATTGTCCTAACATGCTAGGGTACCCTTACTGGCTTGCTTGGGTCTCTTCCTGGTCTNAATTTTATAGGAATTAGGAAAGTGAAGAAAAGGGAAGTGACTCTCAAGGTCATCTGGCCAAGATGTCTGACCCTGAATCTAGCAGTCTCCTCTCTCTTCTTTCACTGCCTTTCCTGTTCTCCTTTCTCTCACTCTCTCTAGCTGCTGTCTCTTATACACATCTAGATGTGTATAAGAGACCCCCCCACCATGTTCACAGGGATTCAGGACTTGAGAGGGTTATGGCCATGACCTTGAAGAAACCTTGCAAGGTGGAGTACATCTCTGCCTGGCATAGATCCCACACACAGTAGGCTTTTGTGCACCCTGGCTATCCTTGAAAACAGCCCAGCCCTGCCCCCCACCACCCAGACAGCAGTGTGGGAGCAGGTGGCTGCCTGCTTTGACAGGGTATTATATAACCTCCTGCCCTTGATGGGTAACAGAAAGGAGAAAATGAGACACGCGGCAACCCACTCAGAGGGACATAGACCAAATCCACAGCTTGGAGTCACCGAGTCTTGGCAGTCGTGAGCAGTTGAGACTCTCCCAAGGAGACTGTAATTGAGACCGGCACTAGGTTATCAGTGGTGGTGCATCTGAAAAAAAAAAGGCAAGAAAAATAAAAATTAAAAAAAAAAATCTGAATTGCTTAGCATCTGAATTGCTTCCCGAAGACACAGAATTTAAACATGATTAATTTTTCGGCTTTTTTGTGAATAAGGGCTGATTAAATGTTTATATTTTCCATCATTTTGCTGAAAGCGTGACTACATTATGCCGGCAGAACTGTACTAACTAAATAATATTTCTGTTACTGTTATTACATTGATTCTGCAGCATTGGGAAACAAGATCTCTGCTATCATTATATCAATCCAAATATGGCATTAAGATCAGTGTGGGCATGAGACGCTCCCCTCCGCCTCCTCCCTGTACCTGGAGACCAATGCTCAACACCTGCGACTGGAAGGGGGCTCCGGAGCAAGTCGCCTTCAGGAGCATTTAGAGATGCTCCAAAAGGAGGTGGGCTCCCAGCCCTGCACCCCATGCTTCTGTGATGCTGCTGTGTCTCCTGCCTGCTTCTAGACGCCCTCCCCAAAAGAGAGCAAATCTGCCACTTCCTGATAGCCAGGCTGTCCCCCACGAGGGTGAGGGCTCAGTCCCAGGGATGCCTAAATTTAGATTACAAAGACGCTGTCAACACTGTCACCCAAATACCGAATGCAAAAATAAGATGAAATATATTTTGACCGGTTTATAAAAAAAACAATCTGACATAAAGTAATATTCATCTTTGATGAATCCAATATTCTTATGGAATGACATTAGGCGGTATCTATTATATCTTTCATTGTGTTCCCATCTGCCCTTTTCAGGAGCTAAATTATGTGCATTAGTACGTAAATGGGCTAATGCCTCTCAGTATTTAGAGGACTGCACGCCGTGAATACATTCTCTGCTTCGAGAAGTAATTGGTAATTACAATGGTCATTTAGGCAATCACTGTCTCTCCTAGATTCATGTCATTCTTAAAAATAACTAGCTCTTAACCTTTGACAGAGTTCCACAGAAACCGTTCATCATCGCCCACGCTTTGATTAATTTCACACATACACAAACCTGTATCAATAAAAGTGATGGTTTTACATTTGTTAACCACAGCAATTTGCCTCCCTCATCAAAACAGCTTAATATCAGGTAACACTGTGCTCCAAATCTCATTAGTTTCATTTTATAAACACCTTTATAGTTCCTTTCTTGGAGGAAAAAAAAATACCATCTTGGACCATTCTTCTTCAGGCCATATCCAAACCAGAGCTGATGTGGCCTCTGGCAGGGGGTCTTTTTGTGTTATGGGGGGTGTTGTAAATAAAGGCAAAGTCAGAAAAATGGCCAGGTGTCACCAAATTCAAGTTTCTCATTTTTTTACTTACTGTTCGCCCTGATCACCAGAGCCATGCATTATCTGGTGTTTTTGCATGTGGGTACCTCGGTTCAGAGCCATGGGGAGGGGCAGAGAAGAAAGCCAAAATGTCAGACACATGATAAAAAGCCTGGCTTGGGGAGCCTCCCAGGACATGCCACATCTTCTAGCTCCTTGACACCCGCTTCAGCTCCAAACACAGAGACTTCATCTTTAAATGCACCACACACACACATTTTAGCACCCTTTTTATTTATGTAAAAGCACCCACAAGTAAGTGGCATAGACACATGCCGGCATGTGGCCGTTTCTCAGAGTTAAAGCTGCAAGGCAGACCTTGCTGGGCAAAGGGGATGAAAAGCATGATCCGAGCCTGCAGAATAATCCAGTCCTGTCTACGGGAGGCGGGCATGCTTTTCCAGTTAATATAATTATATGAAATTATGGAGCCACTTGCAATATGGAGGTAAAATTAGACTTTATTGTTGGCTTCACCCAAATCCCTGCCTTCTGCAGAGTAGATGTCTGCCCCTGAAACACAGTGCATGAAGGTTTCCAGATTCGGGCTTCTGCAGAAATGAGGCTGGTGTCTGCCCCTCGAAAGCTCTCTGCGGAGCTATATCTTTGGACTTAGGACCTCGCAAAGGGAGGAAGAATCCACTGGCCATCCATCCCAGGATCTCATCGAGAATGGATGGTTACAGACAGGCTAATAGGAGAAGTCTGAGGGAAATGCACCATCCAAGAGAGTGCCCCAGTACTGCTGGGTCCTCAAGAGAGATGCCACTGGAGGTCAGCTGCCTACCTCAGGATCCCCTTATATATGCAGCCCCTTTCCTACTTCCAAGCAACACTCCTTAAGTAATTCCCAAATCTGTGTCCACTCTGCAGACAAAGAAGGCGGGCTTTAGAGGCCTGGCTCTCACTATTCCTGACCATGTCACCTAGCCAACTGAGACTTGGATGTCCTTCATTGTAAACATGGGCATATAGAGGCACTGTCTGTGGGGCCTGCGAGGATGGCTTCGGGCAGTGCACAGCTCTCTGTAGATGCCAACTGGTATAATTCTGCATCACTATTTTACTGCTACCCTTGTGTCTCAAAGGCTGCTTCAACTTAGACTTTCAGGCACCCCTGAGCCAAAGCTCCCTGGGGTCCCACACCCAGAAATAGCTTCATAAAAGACAAGACCCAGCAAAGAATGAAAATGCCCCCCCCAAAAAAATGGGAAAAAATCCATAAAGGGTTTGAAAATGGAATATTTTCCTATCTTCTGTTTTCACTTTCCACACAGCCCTCTTTCAAAATTGCCACCCAGTCTCCTTTTGGATGGGAGAAGGGCTTCCCTTGGGGCTGGGAATGGACTTTAAGAAGAGCTCTCCCTGTCCCCACAGTGCCACACTGACCATGCAGAGCACCATCTCAGAGAGGACAGGGGGCAGGAGCTGGATTCCTGGCTCTTGGCTGGGCCAGGGTGGAGGACAGGTGACCAAAACACCTGAGGGCAGCCCTCACTGTGAGAACTCGGGGTTTGTTTTGTTTCATTTTGAATTCCAGTTGGAACGATGCTGATAACTGAGTCCTTTTTTCCCCAAGGCATAAAAGGCCGAGAACATCGGTCTGACTCGCCCCCCTCTTTTGACAGGTATATGATAATAGGAATGGTTTTATGTCTACAAAGGTCAGGGATAAAAATTCACAACTCTCTCCACACATATATTTGAAATGAACACAAAGACTGAAGGAAAAACAAATATGAGCCATAATTGGGCCCCCTTCCCCTCCCACCCCTGCCCTTTAACACACATTGCATACATGCGCATGTGTACACGCATGTGTTGTGAACATTTATACATCATGACTTGGATGTAGGAGGAGGGAGGTGTGACTCAGAACTCAGGAGTTTCCCAAAATCCTACACACCCTCTACCCCCTTCCCCAATACAAAATTGCCCCAAAGTACTGTATAAATTTAGTCAAATGGAATGAAAGGGATGGTTGAGACCCCTTTTCTCCATGCAGAATGCATCCCCCTGATCTGTAAAGCTACCGAGAGTCCTGAGTGGACAGGGGAGCTAGCTACAGGACTTCCCTTTCTTGTCTTCAGTCTGAATGGCCTCCTGTGCAGCAGGGAGCGCAGTCCACAGGAACTTTGGGATCTTACTGTCCTATTCTCTGAGGATCTGGTAGAAGCCCTTGAATTCTTCTGTCTTTCATTTGAACTCCCCAAACCCTCTCAGGGTCGCTGTTTTGATTTATATTGATAAGAAGAGTTGGGAGATATGTCCAAGGTCACACAGCAGGAAGCTATGTCACTCCTAGCCCTGCCTGGGTTCCCCTGGGTTACAGAGGAATCAGGAAACAGAAACACCTGGGTTTGGAAGCACAGTGGCCTGGCTGGCTGACTGCACTGCCTGAAGATTCGGAAAGTGCCCAGCCTGGCCCCTGAAGTCGGGTCACCACACCAAAATCTGATTTTTCTTTTTAGTCACAGCATCCCACCAGCAATGCTCCCTTTGCTGTGCAATTAATCTGTAACACTAATGAGGACAGTGGCATTTGGAGACATACTCTGAGGATACTCTGCCTGTGGCCTGCTTAATTCCACCCAGTCTTTATACCCATTTCCCAGATCACACAGCTAGAGTGTATAGAGAAGGACCTGACTTCCCACCCCAACCCAAATGGTTGCAGACCACCTGCCTCCCACAGAGCCTCCCCTGAGTCCTCTGACCCTATTCAGAGCATAGTCAATTCCATGCAGCTTCTCTGTGTGGGAGCCTAGCAATGCCCCAACCCATCATGGCCACGAGGGAGGCTTGCTTCCTCTCTGGATGATAGAGAGGGAAGGAATCTCCCTCATAGGTGATTGCAGAAGACTAAAATCAGTAAAGACTCAGAAGGGCCTGAGATCGTCCCAGTAAGACTGCCCAGTGGTCCTATACTAGGTTGGCCCATCGCTGTACAGGAAGGAAGGAGGCGGTTAGGGCTGTGAGCAGCATAGATAAAGCTTATTGTGCACTAACCAAGTTCTATTCCCCCAGGAAGCCCTTTCTGATTGCCCCAGGCCTAGCCTTTTCTCTATTCTGATTCACATTGATGATGACTTTCTGCCCATCCGCATAGCTGGTGTCCCCTTTCCAACACTGGAGCCAGAATGTGACATATGAACAATCACTTTTTTGGGGTACTATCTAGGCCTTCATGTGTCTGAAATACAAAGCAAATATTCACCCACCAACAGGCCACTGCTACTTGGGGTTTCACACAACCTCTGCCTATCTTCTGCCATGCGTCCCTGTCTCCTACCTCAATTCACTCCAGTTTAAGGGTCTCAACAAGGGTATGTTGTAAGTGCTGCGGACAGCCCTGGGACAGTGCCCCCATTCTGCCCCTTTGCTTCATGCCAGAATGTGGAGGGCATATCAGTGCTGTTGAGTGGATACCACAGGCTTAAGGCACTTCTGGCAACCTTGGGTAGGCCTGGTGTCCATCTTGCACGTTTCTGAGTGCTCTGTCTGCCACCTGTGTGCACATACATGTGAGTAGATCTGGAGCTTGAGTGAGGATTTGTGCATATTGCTTTGCACAGTGTGCGTGAGTAGCATATATTCACACGTCACTACACATCTGTGTGCCCAAGCAGTGTGTGTACAACACCTGTGTGCATCTGAGCAGTGTTGGGCTGCTGTTGGCCCAGCTTCTCCATGGTGTGTGTGTGTACCAATCACTCCTTGGCAAGCAGGACCCTCGGCAGTACATCTGTGCCCATGTGCTTATGTGCCTCTGTATGCAGGGCCCTGAATGTAGAGTGTATGTCACAGCTTCTTGTGCATGTGTTGGGCAGCAACAAGAGGGCAGAAACAGCTATTTTAGGACCCCATGTCATCACTCAAACAAGAATGTGGAGCACAGCTCCTCCCCGGGTTATTCATATGACACTGGAGTCTGTGGTGACAAATGATGACATGCCACTCAGAGGAAGGAGGATGAACGTCCCTCGTGGAGCAGACAGCACAGCACAGGGAGAGGTAGAAGCATGGAAGCAGTAGACTGAAAACTGAGTTCTAGACTGGTCCTATCAGTACAACAGGCTGTCTGAGCCTCAGTTTACCCATCCCATCCAACAGCAACAAGGAGGCTGGGAAGACAGCCCCAGGACCGGCAGGATTGGAGTCCCAGTTTGCAGCTTCTTAACTATTTTACTGAACCCATCTGGACTTGAATGTCTTTTTCTGAAAAGTGGGTATATTATGGCACTACCTTTGGGACTTTTAGGACTAAATGAAAACTGCGACAGAGCCAAAGCTATGCTGACTTCATCACTGTTCTGCTGACCATATTACCCCATATGGAGACTATGGTTCACACTCAGGAATCCCTGGGGTCCCACACCTATGGTTCACAGCTAGGATCCACAAAAAATGAAAACGTAGAATCCCTTGTTCACAAAAGAGGTGGATGATAACGCTCCCAAAGCCAGAAAAAAATAAAGCACATTTGTTCTGCTCCCCTCTGTCAGTTTGCTGTGGTGTCTTTAAATCTCTGCTGCGTGTCATTCCCAGTAAAGAATATAAGAACTTGGCCCTATTCGTGTGAATTTTATCTTTCCCTGTTTAGATTGCATCATGCCAGTTTCAAATACCTACAGAAATCATTTAACTCACCAAAATCATGTGATTTCTTGTAGTGTTGGTGGTGTTTGTTTGTTTGGTTGTTTGTTTTTAAGACTGGGTCTCTGATATACCAGGCTGCCTATGGACACAAGGATGACATTAAACTTAGGATCCTCCTGCACCTATGTCCTGAGTGCTGCAATTAGAAGCACGCAGTACCATGCCTTGTAGATATGATGCTCAGGGCCTCNAACAAGCTTAACGCTACCAACTGAGCCCCATCCCCAACCCTATGCACACAATTTCATCCAAAGCTGATATGCATCTTACTGGGAGCAACATGCACCCTGCACAGAGCTAAGTCCGATGCTCCGCCTTCCCTCCGCGATTCCTGTTCCTTCTCCAATACCTTCTACCTCCCTCTGTAGGACACCAGGCCTTCCTCTTCCTTGAACCNTGTGACTCCTGGTCTGAGGAACTGTAGTGAAGTAACCCTAATCAGAAGGATGAGTGAGATAGGGTTCCTTTGAGTACCACTGTCCTCTTCCTGTTTCAAGAAACAACTTCCAGTTCATGGATAAAGCATGGCCTCTTGATGGGTGGGATGTTCCACTTGGTCATAGATGAGCCCACTTTCCTGTGCTCACAGTGAGTCATGCTGAACACCCAGGCATGATGTCCACCACAGTTCTGTGCTGATGGATTATCATGAGCACTCTGTGCACTTTGAGTGGCAAGGACATGTGTGTTGGACCTCATTTGTCCACCCAATCTTTCACTCTCCCATAAGACCTCAACCATCTAACTGATGCTTGAACATGAAATCATCAAGAATCTCAAAGCTGTGGTGGTTGTAAGGTAGTTGTAAGGGCCTGTCATCCTCAGGGGACTGAGATTACAGGACCACAAGTTCAAAGCCTGTTTGGGCCACAGAGTGAGTTAGAGACCAGCCTGGGCAGCTTAGTGAGACCTTGTCTTGAAATAAAAAGTAAAAAGGGAAAGTGGATATAACTCAGTGGTAGAGCACTTGCTAAGCGTGTAAGGCCCTGAGTTCAACCTTTATTATTGCAGTGGGCGTGGCACAAATGGAATTTGAGACAAAGTTGCACCAAGCATGGGGCCCTGTTGGGCACAGCACTCGGGTTTTATGAACACACTCAACACTGCCTGGNCCACCCTACTGGTGGCCTTGACTTCCTGTCTCCCTGTGACTCCCAACCCCATGTTCATTAGTGGCAGGAGCCAGGTGGTGAACACAGCCATGCATCTCTGCCTCCAGCAGATGCCTCCTGCAGAAGCATCATGGCTTCATGGCCACTGAAGTGAGTCCACCATGTTCATCCATGAAGCTAATCAAAATCCCACCCATAAAAGATGTTATCTCTGGAGCCAGTGAGATGACTCAGTGGGTAAAGGCACTTGCTGCCAAGCCTGATGACCTGAGTTCAATCCCCATGTGGAGGAAGGAGAGAACCAACTCCCTCAAATTGTATTCTGACGTCCATACATTCATCCTCACACACACATACAAAAGTAAATAAACAAATATTTAGATATTCTCTCCCAGATGATCGGTAAATGGAAAAGACACTGCCGAGGCTCCCACTAAGATGTGTCTGAGAGTGGATGGAGGGTTTATTGAACAGAGAAATGGACTCAGGCCTCTACTTAGTGTGATGGGAAGCCCAATGGCAGCCATTCTGAACCAGCTGAGGGAGGGACCCTATGATGGGGACGAATGAAGATGAACCCGGACTGGAGTCACCAGCAGAGATGACCCTAGTATAGTGGTTCCCAACCTTCCTAACGCTGCAACCTTTTAATACAGTTCCTCATGTTGTAGTGACTCCCAATCATAAATTATTTTTGTTGCTACTTCATAACTGCAATTTTGCTACTGTTATGAATTGTAATATAAATATCTGATGTGCAGATGGTCTTATGCAACCCTTGTGAAAGGGTCTTTCCACCTCCAAAGGGGTCATGGCCCACAGGTTGAGAACCACTGCCCTAGAAGGTAGGTGAGGAGGCTAGCCAAGCCTGGCAACTAAAAGACTAGATGAGTCAACACACCCAGGGCCAGCAAAGGATGGGTGGGGCAACTGGACCTCGCCTACAAGATGGCTTTGGCCAACTATGGAGTCTCCTTGTTACTGTTTGGGTCTTAAGTACCCCTCATCAGCTCATGATTGGAGGCTTGGGCACCACCTGATGGTGCCATGGGAGGCAGTGGCATCAGCTCGATAATCTAGGGGTATGATTCTTGCCTCTTCCATCATCACCACCTTGGCCACCATAGGTGAGCTGCATTCTTCTGTCAGGCAAGTGACCACAGACTGAAACCTCTGGCACTATAAGCCAAGATAATCCTTTTCTCCTTGTATTTTGATCCATCTCTAGCATTCTACCACAGCAAGAGAAAGTTGACTAACATTTCCCATGTATCCAGCTCTTACTAGCTAGCTGCTGGACACCCGCCATGTCCCAAGCTAAACAGAATACATAATATCTCATCTACTCTTCACAAGTAATCCCATAATAAAATGTATTATTTTCCCCATTTTTCAAGCTGGGAAACTGAGACACAAAGAGTGTTAGTAAGTGATGGTGTGGGTGTCTGCCCTGAAGGAGGCTGTCTGCCTCAACCTCAGCCCAGTAGCCCACCCCCAAGCCAGTCCCAGGCAGAAGCTGCTCAGCAGAGGGCAGCCATAGACAGAGCCTGGTTTCCCCAGGTTGTGGGAGCTGGAGACAGCCACCTGTGACCCACCCTTTTAACACCCTGAAAAAGAGAGAATATTCTAAAATAGCTTCTTCCATTTCTTTTTCCATCAACAACAAAACAATTAATTTCTCGGTAGAGATTGTTTCTGTGAAGAACAATAAGGTACCTCCCCAGGGGGTGTCATTATACTGAAAGCCTCTGCCTGGGGTGGGGGCTCCCCTCTGGAAGGAGCCTGCTTGAGCTGCTTGTCTGAGCCTGCTTTGCATGTATACCCTCCCATCAGCCTGGTGGCAGAGCAGCTTGCGGGGCCTGGTGTGGTGCTCATCAGGCCACCAAAGGACCAGGCAGGGGAGGTACCTACTTCCCGTCTTGCTGGTGTCCCTTGATGCTGGTCACGAGCATGTACAGTTACAGCCTTGGGAAACCGCCATCACCATAAAATGCCAAGCAGGCCAGCTGTCCACAACCAGTTTGGGCATCCTGGCAGGCTCAGTCACAGAAATCCATAAACAGGACTGCATGAAGGAAGGGGAATTAACGAGATGTCGGCCTGGCATCACTCTGAAGCAGGGGGCTGTGACTCCGCCCACTCCCCATGAAGAAGAAAGGAGGCGCCCAGGAAACTCAGTGGCTCCTGAAAAACCTGGGGCTTGCAAGCCATTCCCCTACTGCCCTTAAAGACTGTCTCATATGCTCATCACCTGGCCTGTCACCAACGCTCTCCCAGCTGCAAGGGTCCCTCTGGTCCCCTGGAGACTCTGTGACTGTATGTATGCAAGGCCTCAGCAGGGACATTTTTCTGCAGGAAACAGACTCTTAGAGACCCTTGCTTTCCAGTGCCTTCACTAGAAGAGCAAAGAGGCTTAGCAGAAGCCAAGCACTGAGCCAGGGGATGCAGGGCTGGGTCAGGGCACTCTTTTGTGTCTGATTACCAGGCAGGAAGAAGGCTGATCGAAATGCGTAAAGGCGATCTGTTTGTCAAATACAAGTACCTCGTAAATGAAATGGCAGAAGGCCAACAATAATGGTGGCATGCACAGCCTTCACAGAGGCTCCAGAGAATCTCCAAATGCAGGTGACTGTGACGTCATGTCCTGATTCAAAATCTACCTGGCTCTGGTGACAGCCTGAGGAACACCTCCTAGAAGGTTCCTTCAGGTGATGTAGAAAAAGCATCTGGGAAGTTATCGGGCTGGAAGGGGTCCCCAATCCACCTATGTAGGCAGGCTGAGCCTGCACACTCCCGAGNGCCTCCCTCCAGCATCAGGAAAAGTTAAAGGTGGTAATGACCACAGTGNGGGGATAATCCAATGCAAACATCCTCAGTTGGAATGAAGTGTTACATGACTGATGTCTCTGCATTCTACTCCCCCAGGGAGCCTCCAAAAATACTCCTTAGGGTCCAAAAAGTGACTTTTCCTGCAGGACTTAGCCATGTTCATAAANACTTCCCTGTGGATAAGACGCAATCTGCTTGCCTTTAACACGTTTTACACCNTTATCAATATTGTCATTAACTTTGTCTATGACTGGAGCGGGTACTGATGAACTGTGGTCAAGCCAGCTTTATAAATAAGGTAGTCCTCACAGATACACCTTGGAGAAGGCCAGATGCAGGCTGGGCTAGAAGGCATCACCACCATGAACCATCACCACAGGGCTTCCCCAAGCAATACTGGTCCAGCCCAACTTCCTGAGAGACCTACCTAGTGAGAGGTGGTCTTGAGGACATTCTGCTGAAAACCGACATCANAGTTTCAGAAACCAGTGTAAGGAAAGCCATGATAATGAAATGAAGCCCCTGGCCTTGCAAGAGAAGATTTCATTTTGTACATAATTAATAAAAACTTATTCCCCTTTTTCTTTATTACAGAAGAAAATAAGTTATTGATTTCAACCACAAAGATAACTATTTGCATAACATAGNTGATTATGGGCTGTAACAGGTCCAGATGGAATTAATTTGCTTGAAATATATTATATNATTTTCTTAAACAGGTAAAGATTTCACATCCAGTAATCTTTCTAGTTGATTAGCAAAGCCCCTAATCTCATCGCCACTGGCTTAGAGAGACACATCTNAAATCCCCGCCCTGCACAGACAGAGATGAATTGTTGCCTAAACCAATTCCACGCAAGAGCTAAGGTACTTTCTAGTCACTTGGGAAAGGCATATAAAGGGGAAGTGCCTCTAACTGAACAGACCCCTGCCTCATGAGTCTTGTGGCCTCATTAGTTCTCCATGTGTGTGTGAGGGGGGTGGGGGCGGTCATTTACAGCAGTGCAATCACCTCACTTTTCTGGCCTGACAGTCACAGGACACACTGAACGCATGCTTCTCTGGTCTATGGGTCAAATGTTTGTCCTTCTTTCCCTTTCTGGAGATGAAGGAAAAAGAGGTTTAAGGCGGCCAAGTACCAAGTTGTTTCTAGGTCAATCGTTGGGATGATTAATCTCAAGTGTCAACTTAATAAGATACAGGGTCACCTAGGAGACAAGCCCTCAGCACACCCATGAGGGATTATCTAGATTAAGCATATCTATGAGGAAGTGTCTCAACTGGGTTAATTGAAGTAGGAAAACCCACCCACCGTGGGTGGTGCCATTCCCTGGGCTGAGATCCCAGACTGTACAAAATGAAGAAGAGACAGGTGAACAGCAACATTTGTGACTCTCCTCGTCCTGGTGTGGCTGTGATGTAACCAGCTGTCTCTTGCTACCTCGATTTCTCCACCATGATGGTCTGTACTCTTGAACCGTGAGCCAACAGAAACCCTCTCTTGCTTAAGCTGCTTTTCTCCTGGTATATTTCTCACAGCAACNGGAAAAGAAATTAAGAGAGTNNCCAAATGCCAAAGGTGTGGGCAGCATCACATCCTCTAGAGTGGAGATGTCCTTGCTTGGACTGGATCATGGGAAACACCTGGAACACATATGATGTCATACTGGGAATAGATAGGCATGGTGGCATAAGCTTATCATCCCAACCCTTGGTATTCTGTGGCATGAAGGTTACAAGTTTGTAAATTGGCTAGACTCATGTGCCTCATTTTACAGAACTAAATAAATGCACAGGAAATTAACATAATTTGTAGCAACATTTTATATGTGAAATNAGTTTTCCCNATATNAAAACAGTCAGGCCAGGTGTAGATTCAGGAGGATCAGAAGTTCCAAACCAGTCTGCACTTANAGCAAGATCCTGTCTTGAAATCCAACCAACAAAACACATCAACCAAAAGATAGGCTACTTCCTATTGAGAACAGTCCTGGATCGTGAAGATTCCTTATAGCCACCACACACAGCTCCCCTATTTCCGGCAAGGAGCAGGCCCCCTACCTGGAGTCATCTGCTCAAGTCCAGAGCAAGCAAGTTAAAGCCTCCTGNTCCCAGGGAATTCTTCTTCAAATAACCCTTGAATAACTTGTGACTCACCCTTCCTCCCTTGTGCTGAACCTTGACAGCTGATCAATTTTGTAAAATAGGAAAGGTCAGCTTTGGTTTGGACAAAATTAAAGTCTGGGGTGAGCATGGAAGGCTGTAGTAGCTGCATTTCACAGCTGGTCACAGCTGGAAGGAGCCCCAGGGCAGACAGCAGGCAGTCAGTGTGGGAAGAGCTCTCTGGAAATGCTCTCTCTCTCTCTCTCTCTCTCTCTCCCTCCCTCCCTCCCTCCCTCCCTCTTTCTCTTCCTTTTTCTTTTGTTCTTTTTGTGTGTTGGGTCTTATATTTACTAGGCAAGTACTCTATCTCTGAGTCATAGTTCCCATCCCCTCACTGGGGATTCTAGGCAGGGGCTCTACCACTGAGCCACACCCC
>LZPO01108030.1:171882-196281 GCA_001675575.1 Neotoma lepida | reverse complement strand
AGAAACAATTAAGGACATAGTTCCAAAGAGCATTAATATGTAAAGATTGAAGAAAAAAATAACAATTACACAAAAGAACATGCTAAGAAATTGTAGGCAGAGGAGTTCAGGGTACATTGCAGAAAGTTTACAGTTCATGTTCAGATGTCACAGGAAGGTCAAGTAAGAGGAGGATCACAAATGGTTTGTTTGGGCTGGCAATGCAATGGTCCATCACTTATTTAGCTCATGAGAAATCCTAAGTTCAATCTCCCACACCACAAAAATGAACAAACAAAATCAATAAAAAANTATGTATTTGACAGAATGGACACTAGTGACTTCTTTCAGTATAGTGGTGTGGTGATAAACTACAGAGTTAAAATAATAGATAAGGAACTAGAAACAAATAAAGCTTCATTCATTTGAAGAGTCTGTCTATGATTTATACAGAGTTAATGATGGGAGAAACAAACATAATTAGAGGTTATAGGAAAGTAATGATTAAAGAAGGANTGCTAAAAAGGACATAATTAGTATGATAAGGGCCCCAAATAATGACAGTATGGCACCAAAGGTAACAAAATGCTGAAAGTGCAAATCATAAATGGCTGAAACATAATCTTCATACCTTTGCTTTTCTCCAGTGATATCTAAAGGTATAATCACAGATATCAGCTCAACTACACATAATGAGACATGTCAACTCAGAAAATAAGCTCTAAAAGGAGGACAGGTGAGTCAATTATCTGGGCATGTGCATAACTGAGTAAACTGAACGCCCATATTATATCACTAGGAACAACTCAAATGTCCCTCTACAGAGGAATGGATATCCATACAAAAGAACATAACTCAGGACAAAAAGAATATGGCCAGATATGGTGGCACACACCTTGAACCTTAGCACTTGAGAATACTGTATCATTCAGAATTTTCAGTAAATGTCTTAAAAAAAGTTCCTGTACCAAAATGAATGGAAGCAGATCAGTGGCAGGGAAGTGATCAACTAAAAGGGCATAAAGAAACCGGGTAAACGGCAGACACGTTTGGTAACATGATAAAGCAATATGCACATGATTATATGCATAGGTCCATTACTCATCAGGACATACTTAGCACTGGTAAATTTTATTATGATTAAATTATATCAGAAGTCAATTTAAGAAGAAACTCTTCTGTGGAGAGTATGAGTAGTACATTCTTACATGAAATCCTTCTATCTTATATGAAATCCTTGCANATCCTCACAGGGAGCTCTTCTGAAGGCAGTGAAAGTGTGCTGTGTCAATGCATGGTGGTCATGTGCCATTTCATATCTGTGCGGATCTACCAAATGTACAACACAAAGGTGAACCCTAACTAAACCACAGACTTTGATGGCTTTAATATGTCAATGTAGGTTTCTTAGTTCCAACAAATGTACCAGTAGGTACAGAAGGTTGGTAATGAGGAAGGCTGTGCACATGTGGAGGCAGAATNTGACTGGAAATCTCCATCAAGTCTATTTTCCTGGGAGCCTAACGCTGCAATACAAAATAATCAGTCTGGTGCGATGACTCAGTAAGTAAAGATGTTTGTTATGCAAGCTTGACAACCTGATTTCAATTCTTGAAATCTAGTAAAGTGGAAAGAACTGACTCTACAAAGTTGTCCTCTGACCTCTATGCGCGCGCGCGCGCACACACACACACACACACACACACGAAATTTAAAATAAAATTTAAAAAAATTAAAAATAAAGTCTAGCTGGGCAGTGGTGGCACACCTTTAGTCCCAGCAGTGGGAGACAGAGGCAGGTGAATCTCTGAGTTCAGGGCCAGCCTGGTCTACGGAGTCAGTTCCAGGAGAGCCAGGGCTACACAGTAAAACCCTGTCTTGCAAAACAAACAAACAAAACAACAACAAAAAATAAAGTCTACACAATTGCTCCTTTACCTCATCTCATCTATCATTCCCATATACAGTCTAAAATTATGAGCAAAGGGAGAATTGTAAAAAGACTGCCAAGAAAGAAAGGGAACCTCAACCTACTTCTCTGGCTCTCACTTCTAAAGCAGGCATGTTTAATTCTTTTGTTTTGGCCATCAAGGCTCCAGGTTCCTCAGCCTTTGGACTTGAACCAGNTAATTTTCCATGGGACTTTCGGGTCTCTGCTAGAGACTGGGGACTACAGTATTAACATCTTATGTCTGGATGGTTCTGGCTTCCTAGACTGTGTCATTACCAGCTTCCCTGGCCCACAAACTCCCATACAGGAACTTTTCTGCTTTTGTGACTGTAAGTCAATCTATTAAATTCTCTCTTACACAAATATATACTCTAATGTTTCTGTATGTTTTGCTGGATAATTCTGCCTAGTAACTAGTGTACATATTCTTGTACAACACTTGATTACAAATAATCACAGAGATAAATGTACTCAGCTAGGGAGAGATGCTCCCTCAAGCCCTCACTACCTGTGGCAGGTGGGAGAGCTGGCCCTGAGGTCATGATAGTGGGGAGAGCTAGCCCTGTCCCCTCACGGGCTGCACCACTCAGGTAGAGCAGTCCCTGCAATTTTCCTGGGTAACAAAGTAGAGCCAGCCTTGGTGGTATGGGTGCCTTTAAGCCTTCCCCAGAGCAGGAGAACTGGCCCCACCCCTTGCTGCTTGCTGCAGTGGGAGAGCTAGCCAGGGAAGTGCTGATGAGCTTACCCTGGTGGTGAGAATGAGGAAGAGCTGCTGGGCTCACCAATCCAACTACTACCTGGGCCTGGGGCTATATGAGTTGGCCCACCCCAACATCCACCTCATCTATGAACTGCTGGAGCATGTGAAGGGGCCAGTCCTGCAGATCCAAAGCTGCAGGATCTCCATGACACAGGGTAATAACAGGACATCCAAGAGGAGCCCCAGTGAGGGCCTAGTATTGATAGTGTAGCAGAAACCAGAGGCCTTGAACCAGACCAAGGACTCATTGCAATGAACATTTGCAAATAAAGATGTATGGACTAAAGGGTCTACTGTGTGACTGATGNGACTTTTTTTTCTTTTAAATTTTACCTTATTTTTATTTTATTTGGGAGGAAGGTTGCAATGGGAGGGGATACAAAGGGACGGGGAGAGGAATGGGTGAATGGGATTGGGACGNATGACGTGAAATCCACAAAGGATCAATAAAAAGAAAACAATTATACTTGCCTAATCTTTATATTCCTAATACTCCCATAATGCTTAAAAANTTAGCCTTGTCAAATTAATCATTAAAACNAGTAATATANGGCACATCTACCCAAACATAGTGAAAAACACNAAATTTTCACACAAGCACTTCTTTCTAAGGCAGTTTTATACATACACATCTAGGTGCTAAAAAATGAGGAATTCTGCATTAACAGACTTTATCATGAAAAACATAATACTCCTAAATATCACTGCTCAGCTCATTCTCTGCTTCCTGGCGGCTGAAAATGTAACCAGCTATCANATGCCTTTCTCACCAGATGAACTTGCGCCACCCGAAACAGGGAGCCAAAATGTATCTCTCCTCCTTTAAGTGTATTCTTGTCAAGTATTTGTCACAATGGAGAGAAAAATAAAACAGAANACTAGGACCAGAAAGGTGATGATTACACTGATAAACTTGGCCATTTGGTTTGTAGGCTTTCCCAACTGGTTTGTGGGAAGAATGTGAAAGGGTTTGCAGCTGTGGGCTAAAGAAGCCCCAGAAAGCTGTGAGTAGAGATGATTGAAAATTTCTAGCAGGAATATGAAAGAGCAGAAGGCTGAGAGGAACTCAGAGAGTAAAGGCAGGCTCATGAAGTTTCAGAAGGTGAACAGGACTTTATTAGTGAATGNACCTACAAGTCAATCATAGTATGTTTAGCAAAAATCTGGCTGTGAACTGCCTGTGTCCTTAAAATTTGATTAAACTGAATTATAAAGGAATGGATTTCTTTATTGGCAAGGGAAAATTAAGANAATACAACATACAGTTACCCTATGGCAAGCTTCCTGTTCACTTCTCTAGGTTTACTGTAATAAAAACCAGAAAGACAAGAAAATATAGTTTGTTGAGGAAAGGAGGTTAAAGTTGTACAGCAATCATTGCTAAAAAAATTAAAGAGAAACTCCTGAACTCTATATTAAAACAACAGGAGAGATGCCTTTAGAATAAGACTTCACTAATCAAAAGTACCAGGGTATAATAATGTGAACCCATTTCACAAACTTTCCTTTGAAAAGATAGTCCCTGAACAAGGAGTCCTTCCACATAGTTCTAATTAATGTTTTCCCAGTTTCGGCCACACTGGCACTCTGAGGGTGCTGCAACTATGGGCCAATGAGGCCAGACCACATCTCAGGCTGGTAGCAGAAACTGTCATTGTTTACAGGCATGCAAGATGCAAGGCTGGATACAGTCATAGAGCCTTGCACAAAGGTTCCAGAAAGCCACTGAGGCCAGGCAATGTGCAGAAGGGTCAAGTTCACTGCAAAAAGCTCTTGAGTGGGCTGTAAAGCCCAAGTCACAAAGGGGACCAGATGCTATGGGAGATGCCATAAACCTGAAATATTTATCATGTCAAATTTGAGGTACTGAATGGAGTCAATCCAAGAGTGAAGCCCAACATGCTGCCACAGAAGTAGAGAGGTGGGGCTACCCAACCTGGTAAAGCTCAGATGATACCATCACACGCTGTAGGGACAGAACACAGAGTTGTGTTTCAGTATTACTTTGGTTGGATCTCTCCTTGCTATCACTTTATCCCACTTTAGCATTAACTGTAACCTTGACACAGCCTAANATTGCATGAAAAAAGATTTAAATTGAAGAACTGTCTTTATCAGGCTGCTCCAAGGGCATGCCTGCAAGGGGACTGCCTTGATTATTAACTGACGTAGGAGGGCCAAGTCCACTGTGAGTGGTATCATCCTGGGCAGGAGGTCCTGGGTTGTCTAAGAAAACTAGCTAAGTTTGAGGCTGGAACCAGCCAGTGAGTGAGCGAGCAAGCAGCATGNCTCCATGGATTCTGCTTCTAATCCATGCATGAGTACTTAGCAGGATGTCCCTAAGTGACAGACCGGCACATGGAATCCAGATGAACCCTTCCCTCCACTAAGTTGCTTTTGGTCANAGTGTTNCGCACAACAACAGAAAGGNAAGTCAAACACCCTTCCTATCTGTTCGAATGTAGATGTTTACTTTGTGCATTGCACACTGCAAGTATGTAATTTGCTTTGAGTCTCAGATAACACATGTGAAAAGCATCAGAACTGTTAAGAGGATGAGGACTTTTGCAGTCTTACTGGACGTATTTTGCATTATGAGGTGACAGAAGCCCACGAGAGCCAGGGGCAGAATGTTATGGTTTGAATGTGAAGTCCTACAGCTCATGTGTTTGAACACTTGGCACTCTTGTTTTGGACGGCTGTGGAACTGACAGAGGGTGAGGACTAGTGTGAAGAAGCAGGTTACTTGGAAGCAGGGCTTGGAGGTTATAAGCTAGTCCCATCCTACCCAAATTCTCTTTGCTTCCTGACTGCTGATGCCATATAAGGAGCTGCCACATGCCCTCTCCTGCCAACATGATAGATCTTCTCAAATTGTGAGCAAGGTAAAAAATATCTTTTCACACACACACAATGGGATAAATGAAAGATATACTAAATATATTGCTAAAATGAGGAAGCAATAACAAAATGAAATAAACCAATATCCATAGCTTCTAGAGAGGTAAGCAAGAGGGAGGGAAGTGGGAGAGAGAAAGAAAAAGGAAAGGAGAGAGGGAGGGAGGGAGGGAGAGAGATTGATTTTTCAGTTAGGAATACAGGAGGAAGTATCTTTAACTTTGTATTCAGGTGCCNAGACCAGACAAGGAAGACATATTTTTTTTCCTTTTCCTGTTTAATCTTATGGTATGGAAGATAAAACTCAGTACCTCTTATACGCCAAGTAAGTGTTCTACCACTGAATTATCCCTCCAATCTCAAATACACCAATTTCTGACTGCAAACAACAAAGATCCCCTTCCTACTGCTGCGATTTTGCTTTTGTTTCTGGGTGGTACTGGGGACAGAGAGAAAGGCTGCCCTTTTATGGGAGTGGATATTAGCATTAAGCATTGAAAAACAAGCCAGGATTTAGGCTGGTACTCAAGGACAAAGGGATTCAGTGAGAAGGAAAGAGGACGGCATTGCCTTCAAGTATGAAACCTACAGAAGGAAAATTATGTCAGAAAGACTGGTGACAGAGGGTGTGAGCATGCTCCATGGCAGGTAAGAACGGTTACAGTAAGAGGGTCACCTCCAGCAGTATGTCCCACTCGTTCTGCTGTCCCAGGAGAGTGTGCACAGGAAAGGTAACAGCTATAGTGCACACACTGCTATAACAATGAGCGTCTGAGGACTGCCGAAACCATCAAATTGCTAACATGTTAAGCTGAAGGAACCAAGGCAGCGCAGCCAGTATGCACCAAGAATAAGATGACAACAGGAATACCAGGGAAATGAGAATACAACAAAGAAGCTTCANGGGAAAATAAATTAGAATCTACACACATTCGCACAAAGTTTCGGAGTAAAAACAAACTGGGTAGATGAGGTGATAGCTAAGTGTACATCAGTGAGCTGGAAAATCAAGCCTAAGAAGCCTGGGAAAACAAAGTAGAAATGAGGGGAAAGGCTCAAACAGAAGAAACAGAGGAACAAAAAAAGGATATTAAACACAAAGGCTATAATCTCAGTTGAGAGCAGACTCCCTGAAAAGGTAAAGTATTTAGAAAAACAGTACTTAGGGAGATAATTGGTGAGACTACCCCCAAAACGGAATATATATATACTGACAGCTACATACATCAGTGAGGACTTGTGTCAAGTCAATGAAAAATAACACAAGACCAAACAATTGAAAAACAATCAAGTGGAACTTCAGAATATCAAGGGAAGAAAAACAGTCTTAAGAGGTATCAGAGAAACAGCTGCTTAAAGGAGAGTGTGTTCCAAAGCATTNTATCTCATTAGCAACAGTGAAAGGAAGATGATGGAGCAGAAACCTTACAGTACAATGGGAAATAAACAAGCAAGCATGTAAACAAACCCTTCAAATGTATACTTGTTCATGGCATAAAAGGTTTTCAGTTTTTTGGAAAGAGGTAGACAGACAGACAGAGAACCTAAAATGAGTAGGTCAGGAGGAGAAAATCATTATAAAATATTATATGAAAATTTTAATTAAAAATCAATTAATTAAAAAAGAAGAAGAAAATGGCCTACAGGCTCAGGAACATCACAGGAGAGGCAGCGGAACAAATGGGAAGTCAGAGGATGGGGAAAAGTGCTGTGAAACCTGTGCTGTGAAACCTGTGCTGTGAAACCTGTCTTTAGAACAGCAGTTCTCAATCTGTGCACCACGATCCCTTTGGGAGTCAAATGACTCTTTCACAGGGGTCACCTAAGACCACCAGAAAACACAGATATTTACANTGTGATTCATAACAGTAGCAAAATAAAAGTTATGAAGTAGCAATGAAAATAATTTTATGGTTGGGGTCACCACAACCTGAGGAACTAGTTCTAGTAATTATTACTTTTTGAAAGGTTCTTTAAATTTTATTTTAAATTATGAGTATGTGTATCTGTCTGTGTGTGTGTATGTACAAGTGAGTGCAGGCAATAAAGAGGCCAGAAGAGGGTGTCAGATACCCTGGAGTTGTAGTTACAGGTGGTTGTAAGCCACTTGATNTGGGTGCTGAGAACCTAACCCAGAGGNTCCGCCAACAACAGCAAGCACTCTTAACTGCTGAGCCATCTCCAGTTCCTATTTTAACATCTCCAGTAACTATTTTAAATAATAGTCTACAACCAGAGCTGGGAATAGTGGTGCATACCTATAATCCCAGCACTCAGTTGGGCATGAGGATCTTAAGTTAGAGGCCAGCCTAGGCTATACAGCAGGTTTTTTTTGTTTGTTTGTTTTTTGTTTTTCGAGACAGGGTTTCTCTGTGTAGCTTTGCGCCTTTCCTGGAACTCACTTGGTAGCCCAGGCTGGCCTCGAACTCACAGAGATCCGCCTGCCTCTGCCTCCCAAGTGCTGGGATTAAAGGTGTGCGCCACCACNGCCCGGCTATACAGNAGTTTTAAAGCCCTTAAAAAAAAGCTATCAAAATTATTTCAGATGCTATTAATAGGGAGAAGACAAGAAATTATCTTTTCCCATCTAAAGAAGGATCACAAATACAGATTCCTTTCAGATATTAAGAAAATAATTGGAGAATGTGCATTAAAAACATAAATAGTGGCCAATTAAACCTGTAACTATTTTTCTATAATATAACCTCAAAGGGAAAAAAATCTTATATTGAATAACTTAATCAACTTACAAAGTTACCAATTATGAGTCTTTAATACATGTGTGGTAAGTCTAACAAAAATGCCTGGAAGCATATCCTGCATGAGCAGGAGGCCCCATGGGGAGATGAACTGACAGAAGCAATCCTCAGCTGCTTTATGAGCAAAAGATCAAAAGACACTTGCGGCAAACTACAACTAAGAACTATTGAGAATTTTAACTACTCAGATGATTACTGCAGAACTTAGTATTTTCTTAGATAAATGACTTGATTTTGTAATTGGCTTAACTGGATGTTTTAAATAATTTTATTTCTAATATGCTTTTCAACAAATACAGTTTTATATATCTACACTCAGATATTTCTTTTTTTCTTCTAAAATCTTTACTACTTTAAAGTATTTAAAACAAAAAGTGTATGAGGAAAAAAATCTAGCAACTTAAGAACTTATTTCTCTAATATGAATATCTACCCATTTCCACCCTTTTTAAAGAATAAAATGTAAAATAATGATGTAATTTCACTTTTGTCATAAAAGATAGCAATAAAAGATATCAGATATCTGATATCTTTTATATCTGATAAAAGAACGGGTTAACAAACAAGATATGTGAAAACATAAACTGTACATTACTTTTGAAAACCTCCAGTATCTTTTATTTTACATAGACTGCTACATCATAATTCTTTTTACTTACACTTACACATCACTCCAGGCCGTAACTTTGAATACTGATATGTTCAAAATCTCAAGAAAAAAATACCATACCACATGTCCTTCCGCTCGGGCTTTATTCTGCATAGCTTCTNGTTTCCGCTGTAGGAATTCTTCTACTTGCTTAGCTCTCTCTACAGCTAGCTGTCCTTTGTGCCTATTTTGGGCAAATAACAGAGTCAGTCATTTTGAGTAGTAAATTCCAAATTAAAATTATACTTACTATTTTCTTTTTTCCCTTGTAGAATATGAAAGCAGAAACAAAATAAACACTTTCTCTGTAAAGAACAGATTTGTGTGTGCATGCATGTGCGTGTGTGTGTGTGCATGAGCATGTGTGTGTGTGTGCATGAGCATGTGAGTGCGTGTGCGTGTGTGCGTGTGCGTGTGTGTGCATGAGCATGTGTGTGTATTGGTCTGTAATGTCTTCATCACATTATTTACTATTTTTAAATAAGTAAAATCTTAACACTACAAAATTTTGACAAGACTAATTTTATATTTATATGATGCACTTTACTTACAGTAAAATGGATAAGTTAGGGAAAAAGTAACAAGTTACTGGCTTTATACTCTTTTCTCATTTTAATATTTTGGCATCTTCTGCTGACAATTTGAAAGAATGTAAATATGCTGAGTACAGGCAGCAAATTAAAAAGTGATAACCACTGACTGAACGTCTACTACATGTGTCAGTTATTGTGATAAATATGGTAGGTAGGAACAAATACACAAGCAAATAAGCCAGCCCCAGTAGTCAGGATCATGACAGCACACCATCAAGTGCGCTTACATTTGGAGAAGAAGACGATGAGCAAGTTACTGTCAGGGTCCACTTAGACGCTGGCTCATATGGCATATCAACTTCCTGTACCTTTTTTTTTTTTTTAACATAAGTTATGTTGTGAAAAAAAGTCATGAAATATGACTGTTTCCCAGTAACATTTTAAAACGTTTAGTTTTCATTCTACAAATAATCATTTCTTCAACTTTTTTAAAGCAACAGCTGAAACATAAAAACATTTTAAATAAGAAATTTAGCTGTAAAAACTTAAAATCTGGGCTGGAGAGATGGCTCAGAGGCTAATAGCACTTGCTACTTTTATAGAAGACCTAAGTTCCATTCCCAGCACCCATGTGAGATGGCTCAAAAGCACCAGAAATTCCAACTTGAGGGAATCTAACATCCATGGCTTCTACGAGCACCTGCACTTATGCACACACACACTTAAAAANAAATCTTTAAAAAGAAAAATCTAAAATTTACTGTATTATATCCCCATGAATGATAGTAGTCTAAAGCCCTTTACCTTATTATTTAAAAGAAATTCTTTACAACTTCCATCACAGGAATTTTCTAGAATTAGGTAATATCTATAACTGGTTTAAGAGCCAATTACTATGATGTTCAGCTATTCCAGATGGTTACTGTAGTTCCACATGACATTCCTGAAACCCAAGCTCTGTTGGCTTGAGTAGGTTTGTAATAACGAGAGATTAGTCGGAAGTGCACATATGCTATCCTCTTGCAGACATACTTTAAAACACTATAAAACTGAGATCAATTATGGGCATCTGGTCTGAATCCAGCATGTCTCTGCATATATCCAGGTAAGCTGGCAACCTGCTCTGCTACTTCCCTGTTTACATAATCCTGAGCTCAGGAAGGGTAGATAAAGTATCAAGTATCATGCTTGAACATGTCATCTGAAATGGATGACTACTTGGTAAGGTTCCTTTTGATGGTCCTGGAAGCATATACTACCACCTGCACTCCAATCTCTTTGCTTTGCATCATGATGGCACTGACTTCAACCTTCATAGAAGTAAAATATGTTTAAAATTTGCCATTCCATGACATGGTCTGTGTAGTGTTTGCCAGTATAACACGCCAACTAGCATACATTAGAATTATTGCACAGTATATCACAAAAAACCATGATCATATGTATAGCAGCCTTGATTTATAGATTTTCACACTGCTTTTACATACATGATAATATCTGCTTAACATATTTTAAAAGTGCAGCTTCACTTAACAGCTATTTCCTTTGTTGGTTTAAATTAAGCTGGTTTATATGACTGGTTGCTTTCAAACATANACTTAAAATCTTTAATGATTATTTAAACTTGATTTCTCTTTTCTTCTGACTTATTAAACGAAGAATTATTAAGTATCAACTATTTGTCATAATATACCAACCTCTGAAGATGTAAAGATGACTGTACTGGCTGCTTTTATGTCAACTTGACACAAGATAGAATCAACATAGAGGAGGGAACTTCAACTGAGAAAATGTCTCCATAAGATTAGNTTGTAAGACATTTTCTAATTAGTGATTGATGTGGGGAGGGCCCAACCCACTGTGGTGGTATCATCCTGTGGCAGGTGGTCCTGGGTTCTGTAAGAAAGCAGGCTGAGCAAGCCATGGGGAGCAAGCCAGTAAGCAATATTCCTCTATGGCTGCTGCATCAGCTCCTGCCTGCAGGTTCCTGCTCTGCCTTCCTTTGATGATGAACTGTGATGTGGAAGTATAAGATGAATAAATCCTGTCCTCCCCAAGTTGCTCGGTCATGGTGTTCATCACAGCAATAGTTACCCTAACTACAATAATGACTAAAACAGAGTTCCAGGAAACAAAGTTTAACTGACAAAAATCAATCAGAGTTTGAGTAATTCTGTGACTTATGTTAAAAAACTAGACACATTTATTTTCTTCACATATTACCTTTTTCTACTTCATATACGCCCTGAATAATCTATAACATACATTCTTATGTATTGGAGCTCAGATTCTTATTTTTGCCATTCTTTATAGTAGTAAAACTGTTAAACTGTGGACACAAACTATCTATTATAGAAGACTCANGGGGATGAGGAGAAAATAATTTACTTATTATTCATTCTCTTCATTAAACTCTATTATGAATTTAGATGATGTGAAGAGGCACCAAATCATTTCTTAAAAGGAAGCTGTATACTGCTTGAGATCCCAATAGTTAAGAGGCTAATAGCTATGTTATTAAGATGTAGATATAAGAACAGTCATACTAGCCAATGTTACTGGTAAGGAAGGCAGAGAAAACACCATAAATAAAGCACAAGCAAATAGGAAGAATTCAGTTTCAACTCTATTTTTATTAATATAAAAGTTATGTGACTTTCAAAAACTGAATTATATATTGCCTCAATTTCTTGATCTATAAAATAGGAAGAATATTACTATCTGTTTCACAGTGTTGGTGATGACTGAATTACTAATATAGTCAATCATCATTGATAGTTTAACAGGTCACTACTAAAACTGAATTAATGAACGCTGAGCCACTGATCCTAGGGAAAATACAGAGTTAAATTCCAGCAAGTCTGTCACATTTGTCAACAGAATAATTTAGAACTGTTTTCTGTGTTCCTGTTTAAAGAAAATTATTTACTCTATAAAGTTAATTCTTTATAATTTAANTCAGGAGCAAATCCCTATAACCAAAATATGAATGAAGTTTATCTGACATGTATTTACCGAGTGAGCTATCTCTCCAGCCCTCAAAAGTATAATCTATAGCCTAAGGCAGTGGTTCTCAACCCATGGGTGGAAACCCCTTGCGGGGGTGGGAGGGGTGGGGGGGTGTCAGCCCATTCTTTCATGGCGGTCAAATATCAGATATCTGGCATATCAGATATTTACATTATGATTCATAACAGTAGCAAAATTACAGCTATGAAGTAGCAGCAAAAATAATTTCATGTTTGGGGGTCACCACAACATGTGGAACTACATTAAGGGTTGCAGCATTAGGCAAGTTGGGAACCACTGGTCTAAGATGATACAATCCTACTTTTTTCACAGTATAATATTCAAAGGCTGGGGTTTAGGCTAATATTTTTTTTAAAGTCAGCTTCTATGACAAAATTATCCTCAATTAGGTTTCACTTTACTTTTTATTTTCTATTCTACAGAACTAATAAGTTAGGCAACCTATACCAAGGACACAATAACTAGGTTCTAGGTACTCAAAGTTGACAAAGGCAAAGGTATTCTAGGCAAGAAAGGTACAANTGAACAAACATAAGAAAAGCTTGTCTTACTATCTTGCTTCTCCTGAAATCATATTTTTAATGGAAAAAGTAGATAACATACAAGGACAGATGATAATGTCAGCAGAAGCATGAAATTATGAGAAAAAACATACAAACAAAATGCTCAAATCCAAATACACTACAGTGGAAACCCAGAATATCTCTGAGGGGCTCATTAATGGACTGGACAAGGCTAAAGAAAGAATCTCTAATCTTGAGGGTACAGTAAAAGACATTTCCAAAACTGAAAAAGTAAAAGATAAAAACAAACAGAACATACAAGAACTGTGGAACAATTACAAAAGGGCAACATACACACTGTGGAAATATTAGAAAAACAGAAGCATCGTTTAAAACAATAATGGCTCTGAATTCCCTGAATTCGTGTCAAACATCGAATCAAAGAACCAGAGAANTGAGAACAAGCAGCAGAGAAATGCAAAATAAACAACCAGGAAAACCCTACCACAGCCAAGCTTTGGGAAATCAAAGATAAAGTCTTGAAAGAAGAAAACATACACATAAAGAAGAGCAGACAAGAATTACAATCCAAACTAACTAAAAGACACAGAGAGAATATCCAAATTAACAAAATCAGAAATGAAAAGGGAGACATAACAACTGACAACGAGGAAATCTAGAGACTCATCAGGTCATACTGTACTCCACAAAATTGGAAAATCTAAAAGAAATGGACAATTTTCTGGATAGGTACCATATACCCAAATTAAATCAAGATCAGATAAATAATTTTAATAGACCTATAACTCCTATGGAAATAGAAGCAGTCATTTAAAAGTCTCCCAACCAAAAAAGCCCAGGGCCAGATGGTTTCAGTGCAGAATTCTACTAGAATTTCAAAGAAGTGCTAATAAAAATACTCCTCAAATTGTCCCATACAATACACACAGAAGGAACATTGCCAAACTCTTTCTATGAGGCTACAGTTACCCTGATACCCAAACCACACAAAGATGCAACAAAGAAAGAAAATTACAGACCAATCCACTCATGAACATTGATGCAAAAATACTCAATAAAATACTGGCNAACCGAATCCAAGAACACATCAAAGAAAAATCATCCATCATGATCAATGATCAAGTATGTTTCATCCCAGAGATTCAGGATGGTTCAACATACAAAAATCTGTCAATGCAATCCACCATATAAACAAACTGAAAGNAAAAAAAACTATATAATCATCTCATTAGATGCTGAAAAAGCCTTTGACAAAATCCAATACCCCTTCATGATAAAGGTCCTGGAGAGATCAGGAATTCAAGGAACATACCTAAACATAACAAGGGCAATTTACAGCAAGCCGAAAGCCAACATCAATTAAATGGAGAGAAACTCAAAGTGATTCTACTAAAATCAGGAACAAGACAGGGCTGTCCACTCTCCCCATATCTANTCAATATAGTTCTTAAAGTTCTAGCTAGAGCAATAAGAAAACAAAAGGAGATCAAGGGGATACAAATTGGAAAGCAAGAAGTCAAACTTTCACTATTTACAGATGATACGATAGTATACATAAGTGACTACAAAAATTCTAGNAGGGAACTCCTACAGCTGATAAACTCCTTCAGTAAGGTGGCAGGATACAAGATTAACTTAAAAAATTCAGTAGTCCTACTACACAAATGATAAATGGGCCGAGAAAGAATCAGAGAAACATTACACTATACAATAACCACAAATAATATAAATACCATGGGGTAACTCTAACCAAACAAGTGAAAGACCTGTATGACAAGAACTTTAAGTCTTTGAAGAAAGAAATTGAAGAAGATATCAGAAATGGAAAGATCTCCCATGTTCATGGACAGGTAGAACCAACATAATAAAAATGGCAATCTTACCAAACGCAATCTACAGATTCAATGCAATCCCCCTCAAAATCCTAACACAATTCTTCACAGACCTTGAAAGAACAATATTCAACTTCATATGGAAAAACAGAAAACCTAGGATATCTAAAACAATCCTTTACAATAAAGCTACTTCTGGAGACATCACCATCCCTGACCTCAAGCTCTACTATAGAGCTATAGTAATAAAAAACAAAAAAACCAAAAAACAACTTGATACTGGCATAAAAACCAACATNTGGACCAATGGAATCAAACTGAAGATCCTGACATTAATCCATACACCTATGAACACCTGATTTTTGACAAAGAAGCCAAAACTATACAATGGAAAAAAGAAAGTATCTTCAACAAATGGTGCTGGCATAACTGGATGTCAACATGTAGAAGACCGCAAATAGATCCATATCTATCACCAAGCACAAAACTCAAATACAAGTGGATCAAAGCCTTNAACATAAATCCAGCTACACTGAACCTGATAAGAGGGGAAAGTAGGAAGCAGCCTAGAACACATTGGCACAGGAGACCACTTCCTAAATATAACACCAGTAGCACACACTGAGAGTAACAATTAATAAATGGGACCTCCTGAAAATGAGAAGCTTCTGTAAGGCAAAGGACACAGTAAGTAAGACAAAACGACAGCCTATTGAATGGGAAAAGATCTTTACCAATCCCATATCTGATAGAGGGCTGATCTCCAAAATAAATAAAGAACTCAAGAAGCTAGACAGCAAAATACCAACAATCCAATTAAAAAATGGGCTACGGAGCTAAACAGAGAATTCTCAAAGAAAGAATCTCTAATGGCCAAAACACATTTAAGGAACTGCTCAACATCCTTAGTCATAAGGGAAATGCAAATCAAAATGATTCTGAGATACTATCTTACACCTGTCAGAATGGCTAAGGTCAAAAATACTGATGATAGCTTATGTTGGAGATGATGTGGAGAAAGGGGAACACTCCTCCACTGCTGGTGGGAGTNCAAACTTGTGCATCCACTGTGGAAATCAGTATGGTGGTTTCTCAGAAAATTACCTCAAGACCCAATGATACCACTCTTGGGCATATACCCAAGGGATGCTAAATCATAACATAAGGACACATGCTCAACTATGTTCATAGCAGTATTATTCATAATAGGCAGAACCTGGAAGCATCCTAGATGCCCCTCAACCAAAGAATGGATAAAGAAAATGTGGTACATATACATAATGGAGTATTATTCAGCTGTAAAAAACAATGACATCATGAAATTTGCAGGCAAATGGATGGAACTAGAAAATATCATTCTGAGTGAGGTAACCCAGACTCAGAAAGACAAACATGGTATGTACTCACTCTTAAGTGGATACTAGAAGTAAAGCAAAGGATAACCAGGCTACAACCCACAGCTCCAGAGAAGCTAGGAAATAAGGAGGACCCCTAAGAGGATCCTTCCACGGATCACCCTGGGAAGGGGAAACAGAGGAGATCCCCACGAGTAAACTGAGGATGTGGGGTGGGCAATAGAGGGGAGGGGATGGGGGATGAGAACATAAGGGAACAGGACAGTTGAGCTCCGGGAGGGACGGAGTGGGAGAGCAATGACAGAGATGTCTTGATAGAGGGAGACATTATGGAGTGAAGGAGAAACTGGGTGATAGGGAAATTCCCAGGAATCCACAAGGATGACCCCAGATTAGACTAGTAGCAATAGTGGTGAGGGTGCCTGAACTGGCCTATCCTGGTAATCAGATTGGTGAATACCCTAACTGTCATCATAGAGCCTTCATCCAGTAACTGATGGAAGCAGATGCAGAGATTCACAACCAAGCACCAGGCTGAGCTCCAGGAGGCCAGTCGAAGAGAGAGAAGAGGGATTACATGAGCAAAGAGGGTCAAGATCATCACAGGGAAATCTACAGAGACAACTGAACCAAGGTCAAAGGAACTCATAAACTTTGGACCAACAGCTGTGGAATCTCGATGGGACCAGACTAGACCCTCTGCATATGTGAGACAGTTGTATAGCTGGGTCTGTTTCAGGGGCCCCTAGCAGTGTGATCAGNATCTATCCCTGGGGCTTGAGCTGGCTTTCTGGATCCCATTACCTATGGTCAGACACCTTGCTCTCCCTTGATGCAGCAGGGAGGGGGTTGGTCCTGCATCAACTGAAAGTACCAGGGTTAGCTGTCCCCCATAGGAGAACTCTATTGCTCTCTTGGAGAAGGGGGTGAGGGATGGCAGGGGAGGAGGAGTGGAAGGAGGAGTGAGAGGGGGATCTGTGNTTGCTATGGAAAATGAATAAAAAAAATTTAAAAAAAAAGAGGAAAAACACGTAGCTGAACTTGGGCATGAAGATAACAACTTAGTAAAAGCATAAATTACATTTATTTATTTGCATGTGTATTTTAGTGTGTGCACACACACACAACAGGCATGTGTGGAAGTCAGAGGATATCTTGAAGTAGTCATTCTCCTTCTACCATTGAGTTCTAGGGGTCAAACACAGGTCATGGGCTCTGAGGCAGGTACTTTTACCTGCTGAATCATCTTGCAAGTCAATAACAAGTTTTTAGACACTACACCAAAGAGAGACAACATTAAAATGACAACTATCCACTCTGTGGAGGCCCTGTCTCTTATACACATCTAGATGTGTATAAGAGACAGACTATCCACTCTGTGGAGGGCAGTATCAAGGGAATGAGAACCCAAGTCACAAATTGGGAGATGGTATTTATGAATGACATCTGGAGTGAGAGTGTAGGTCAGTGGTCACGTGCCTACTGTGCCTGAGGCCTTGAGTTTAATTTTCAGTCTGAAGTGGTTGGAGGCAAAAATAATAAATAACTATTATCCTAAATCAACAACAACAACAAAAATAAAAACACAATTTAAAAATAGGCAAAGGCATAAGGAGAAAATTCAACAAAATGGATATGCAGATGGCCAGAACTATGGAAAGCGTGCTCAACATCATGCAAGGTAATTGTAATTAAAACACGCTATCATCACACACCAAGTAAAACGGCTCAAANGAAACACTAATACTAAATGTTGGAGAGAATGTGGGGAAACAGAACTCAGAACTCTCACTTACTGCTGGTGGAAATGCAAAACAGGACAGCAAGTCTGGAGTAGTTCTGTGGTTTCTTACAAAACTTTATATTCATAACTGCAATAACTTGCAAACAATCAAGATGCCTTCATCAGATTAATAATAAACTGTGAAAATGAACCATCAAACAAGTCACNAAAAGATATAAACTTAAATGTAATGTGACAAGTGCCAATATGAAAAGGCCAAATACTGCAGGATTCCAACTAAATGGAAGTCTGGAAAGTNAAACAATGGACAGAAAAACAAGTGTTGTCAAGATTATATAACAGGGAAGGAAAAAAAGGTAGAACAGAAATTTGTGGGTAGTGACACTATTTTGTATGATATTACAATAGTAGTTTCATGCAATTACTCACCTCTCAAAACCTACTGAATATATACACTACCAAGAGTGATTCCTAATGCAAACTATTGACTTTAGATTGTAATGAGCAAGGTAGATTTCTTAACTGTAATAAATGTTATTACTCTGTTAAGGATATTGAAATAGAGATTGTACATATGTAGAAAAAAGTACACTCTGAACTTTTACCCAGTATTACTGGAAACCTAAAATTGTTTTAAAAATCAAGTCTATTATTTTAAAATGCAAAGAAGATGTACAAAGATCAGTAACATAGGCTAAAAAACNCATATAAAATTTGATTCGCCAAGGATAGGTAAATAACTCAGTGGGACCTACCATGTTGAAGCCCTGGGTTCAATTTAGGGCGCTGCAAAGATAATATANGCTTTGCTACTGAACAAAAATATTCATGTAATTTGAGTTAATGGCCTTTTTTCCTTGAAAAGGGGGGTGTGGATCTATAGCTAGTTTCACACCTCAGGCTTCTGCAAACAGTTTATAATGTAATCATAATGTTATCTGACATTTATTTTTACCATAACCTTCTATAGAGTGAACAAAGAAGCCTGCACATTATGCAAGCTCTNTATCAGTAAGCTATATCCCCTCCAATACAATTATTTTTGTAAAATACACTCAATATTTTAATTATTATAACAGAGAAACAAACCAAAAACTTTTATAACAGTTTTAAATTACAAAAAAAAAGATAACTAATATTTCANAGTGTTACCTGCTCTTCTCTAATTCACCAGAAAGTTTTATAGAAGAGACGGGAATTTCTAAGCAAACACATATGCATACTTAAAGAAAAAAAACTACACAAAATACTGCTAATTATCATTAAATTAATTCAATGGAAAAATCTGATGAAAAGGATCACAAAGATATAAATAGGAGATGAGTGTGAAGAGGAAACATTTTAAAACAACAAAGAGAAAAGTGGGAATGAGGAAAAGACAAAAATAAATATGCTTTAGAGTTTTATGAAAAGTGATTCTATTTAAATTTATGCTGTGAGTTATTCAAAGCAAGTGGATGAAATTATTATAACCATATGTTGGCAGAAAGTTATCACATGTTCCTTTAAACAGTATGTTCTGTCTAAACATTAAAATAAGCCACAATAATCAGGCTGAANTGAAGAGCTACACATTTGTCATAATGTAATCAAGGCTCAAATTTGCACTTGAAGATTTATAATATCTAGGGAGCAAAAAATGTTCCATGTAAACACTGGAAAAGACATCTACAAGTGTAGATATGATAAAAGACAAAATTTCACACAGGATGAATGCATGGATCACCACAATCCAACCTGTTTGCATTGGCTTGTTTAGACACGGCCTTCAATCTTTTCAAAGTTTTTCTAATAGCATCAGCATCAGGAAAATGGTGGTGACCTGCAGCCCCATTGGGCAATCCTGGACAAACTCCAGGTGGAACTCCTCTGTTGATAAATATTCACAGTGACTTTCATTAGTTTCTCTGAAGCAAAGCACAAGCAACTTCAGCAGAACACAGCCATACCTTTCTGGAAGCCGTCGACCATATATTCCTCCTCTCCATCTTGCTTCATTATCTTCTTCTGCTCTTAGTCGTTGCATTTGATCAAAAATGGCATGGTAATGTTCATACTGCCCTCGAGAAGAACAAGGAGATGGAGAGATGGCCCCTCCACTGCCAAAAAAGGGAGTCTGGGAATTAAACAAAGAGCTCTTACACGCCATGTTTATCTCATAGGGCCTAAGAGGCCTGAGCCATCCTTAAAAGAAAAAGTCAATTTCAATGCTTCACTTTAAAAATAGCAATTACCTAGTTTTAACATATTAATAAACACATAGCCAAAAGTAAAATGTTTTCCTACATAAGCAACCGGTGTTCTTGGAGTAGTCTTACTAACAGGTATAGAATAACAATGTGACAAACAAAAACATTAAGATGTCACTAACCTCATATAAATGTGGGGAAACCTAAACTTAATTATGAAGCTTTTGAAACATGTTTATATCCTACATTTTATATGATTCAGTTCTATGAAGTTTAAATGTGTGGTTTAGAAGTCAAGCAGAATTTGATTATATCATAGTTAAAAATCTTATTTACCACAACATGTGACTTTTGATACACTCCAAATCTATTCAAGTAGAAATGAAGGTAAATACATGACATAAATAGATTTTATATGCATATAAAAGAGGAAAAACATATCTACTCTTAATATTTTTCAAACAAGTTGGAAAAACACACAAAAGTAAAGCAGCATTCCATTCGTATGNTAAATGAATAAATGAAGTAGCTGCACTCTGAAGTAAGGAAATTCACAAACCCTGGGGAAAAATGGCCATAGGAAAACTCTATTTTATTTTAAAGTCTTGGAGAAAGATATTAATTAACCTAGTCTTGATAATAATGTTAAAAAAAACCAGAAGAGTCAAGGTAACTAAAATAAAATATGCATATGTTTCGTGTGTGAGCTGCGATAGGGAGGGGAGGGAAGATCACAAACACAGTTTTAAGGAAGATAGCAGAGCATTAATCACCGAAAAGAAAGGTGCTAGAGCAAAGCACTATTGGGCCTGGGAAGAACAAACTCATGAAATAAACAACAGAAAGCATTTCTAAACTTTCCAGTATACAGAGACATTCTGAGATCATTAAGTCAATACTACACACAGAAGCAGAATGAGAGACAAAAGCAGAACAACTGGTTAGAGGGCTGCTATATGACAGCAAGGTAAGAAAACAAGAAGAAAAGGTGTCAACGAAAAGGTAAATGCTGAACAGACTTGTGGGTTTTCTGCAGAAATGACCAACTGATAAAGGTAAAACTCTAAGGACTCAAGACAGGAGAACTCACAGTAAGGAAAGCTGTCGGAAATGGTTAAGAGATGAATGCAAATAAAAAGTGTAAGACTAGAGAAATCTGGAGGAAGAAGTTCACTGCAAAGAGAAAAACCAATGATCTCACATGTAGAGGTTAACAGTACTGAAATCAAGAGAGAAAAGTTGAATGGTGGCCTTTTAAAACTACTAATATTAGAACAGTTAGGCGGTGGTGGCACACACCTTTAATTCCAGTACTCCAGAGGTTGAGGCAGGCAGATCTTTGAGTTCGAGGCCAGTCTGGTCTACAAAGTGAGTTTTGGGACAGCCAGGGCTACACAGAGAAACCCTGTCTCAATGCACCCCCCCCAAGAAAAACAAAACTAAAATTAGAATCAAATAAAAGAAGCTTCTAGGAAGTCCAATGAGAGGAAATTTGTCTTAACATCTTGATACTATTCATAAAACTTTATGAGAAAGTATATTTTAAAAATCAGTTCAAGAGAAGTTAATAAAAGATATTAAAATAACAAGATAAAAGTTGGTAGAAATCAGAAAGATAATTAAGTGGGAAGCTCCATCACAGAGGTCTTCTCATATACCCCATGCATCCTCAAAATTTGTACCTTAAGGGGCTGGAGAGATGGTTCAGGGGGCAAGAGGGTGGGCTGCTCTTCCAGAGGNCTAAAGTGTGGTTCCCAGCATTGTAGTGGATGGCTATTTTGGCTTCAGCTAGGTGGCCAGCACCTCCCTTTTAAGGGCGTGGCCAAAAACCTGAGCCCCTTGAAAAATCGGGTCAGCTACGTGAGCGCTCTCTCATCTAGTCTCNTGTCTCGCTTCCCTTCCCGGGGAGTGTCCGCTCGCCGTCTAGCTGTTCGNTTCGATCTTAGAAGGCAGAGAATTCANCGCTGGATTGCTTTNGTATCNGTCCTTGCTCCCCTCCCCCTTGTTCGTAAGTTGCTTATAAATAAAGCTATTTTGATAAAATATATAATAATTGAGCTAGCTGTATAATTACAACCGCACAGCATCAGTATCAGTGGCTCAGAACCACCTGTCACTCCAGCTCCAGGAAATCTGACACCCTCTTTAGGTCGCCACCCACAAACTCACCTCTGCATGCACATACACAGATATAAAAATAAAAATTTAAAAATAGTCACTTTAAGANTCAGAATTCNAGCTGGAGAGATGGCTTAGAGGTTAAGAGTACTGACTGCTCTTCTAGAGATCCTGAGTTCAATTCCCAACAACTACATGGTGGNTCACAATCATCTATATAATGAGATCTGGTGCTCTCTTCTGGNAGGCAGGCTCACATGCAGGCGGAACACTGTATACNTAATAAAAAAATCTTTATATAAAAAGTCAGAATTCTGTTAAAAGGTGGTCACATCTACAAAACTGATACTCAGTTCAATGGTAAGATCTTGACTTTAAATGATTCTAATGTTTCTTTCTAGTAAAGTGAAAGTAGCTAAGTATCTCTGAAGATGCCTATACAAAATGCCAAAATACTGTGTTAGAATGCTGAAGCAACACAATCTAAAAATCACCTTTACTGAAGGACAGCTTATATACAATAAAGTTTACTGATTACAAGCACAGGTTGATGACTATTTTTAACATTTTGTCTTTATACATCTTGTGTGTCTGTGTGCTGTGGAGCATATGTGGAGGTCAGAGGACAACACACAGGAAACAGTTTTCTCCTCCCACTATGTGGATCCTAGGGACCCAACTCAGGTCATCAGGATTGATGGTGAGTACATTTACACACTGAGCGACGGTGAGTACCTTTACACACTGAGCGACCTCTCCGGAACGAGTCCGGTGAATACTGATGAATGTGCTTATTCATGTAACCATTGTCACAATCACAATCACTCCAGGATAGATCCCTTGTGCTCCTGTAGTCAATGAAAAACCACTGATCTGCTTTCTATTGCTAGGGTGTGGATTTGCATGTAGATTCCACCTTCAATCTTCTTAAAGGAAACATTTATTTTACTTTTCTAGTGCTAATTTTCTTTTTAAAAAAAAAAGTTTGTAATTGAAATAGAACTACATCACTTTCCTCCCTTTCAGTCCCAATTCCTCTCCAAAGCTTCTTTCTCCTTGCTTTTTTTTTTGTGTGTGTGTCAGTATGCGTGTGTGTGTCAGTATGCGTGTGTGTGTGTGTATGCATGTGTGTGTGTGTGTATGCATGTGCATTCTGCTTCTGCTATGTGTGTGTGCATATTGTTTCAGGGCTGACCTCTCTGCACTGGGCAACCAATAAGGGGGCTCATCTCTGGGAGAGGCTAATTCTCCTTCTTCCAGCAGTCATTAGTTGCCTGTAGTTCTGTCTTGGGGTGAGGACCCCACAAAATTCCTCTCCTTCCACATTACTATGCCCATTGGTATTGCCATTGTTCTGGCCTTACTTATGCAGCCGTTTCTAGGGGAGACAGTCGATCATGAATCAACCCTCCTGCTTTTAATAGCCTTCTCTAGCAGTGAGTTTAAGGAAGGCCAGGCTGGGTTACATGAAACCCTGTCTCAAATAGAACAAGATAAAACAAAACAAAACCAAGCAAACAAAACTATTCCAAAACTAAATAAACAAAAAAGTCACAAGCAGCCAAGAAGTCTTGGATTTTGCAATTGTCCTATAAAGTCAGATATTTGTACTTTTGAGTATCATTGTCTATATATAATNAAAATTCTAATTTTGAATTATCTTAATTTTCAGTTTTCATTCATCTCTCCTCCAGTAATTGGACTCACATTACACTGTAACTCCAGGTCCTTGGCAACTATGCAGAAATCAAACAGCTTGACACAGTAAATATTTTAAACTTAGGAATAGGTACAGATACTAACAGAATTTACTCTTTATTGTGAAAGCATTATAGAATTCTATAAAGTGAAATAAACATTATTAAAGCCATAGTACTGAACTATTCAAAAATGCTGTTACATTATCAAACAAGACTTATAAAATTCATCATCTTGCCAGGCANTGGTGTGTCCTCCTTTACTTCGAGCATTTGGTAGGTAGAGGCAGGTGGATCTCTAAGTTTGAGGCCAACCTGATCTACAGAGCAAGTTCCAGGACAGTCAGGGATACACAGAGAAACTCTGTCTTGAAAAACTAA
>LZPO01108030.1:148316-158533 GCA_001675575.1 Neotoma lepida | reverse complement strand
TGGGCTGTGGGCAAGCAGCCTCTCTTGCATTTTCTTGATTAATGTGGGAGGGTCCAGCTTACTGTGGGCAGTGACACCCCTGGGCTAGTGGTGCTGGGGAACTATGAGGAAGGAGCTTCAACAAGCCAATAGGCGGCATGCCTTCATGGCTTCTGCATTAACTCCTGCCTCTAGGTTCCGGCTCTGCTTTAGTTCCTGCCCTTCCTCATTAGAGGGTGGACTGTTATGTNGAAATTTAAGGGAAAAAAAANNCTTTCCTCCTTAAGTTGTTTGGTTTTTGTGTTTTATTACAGTAGTTGGTTATTGTGTTTTATCACAGTAGTAGGAAACACTAAGACAGAAATTATTATTAGCCTTTGGATGTCATGGTAGAGATTCAGAAGCAATTTATATTGATAATAATGTGATACTCTATGACAGGGTCAAGTTTTTCCAAAACATCTTGATCCATAAACTAGGAAGTATGAGGAATTCAACCATATGATCAAATTAGAACAGAGCTCTAAGAAGTCACAATTCTATAACTTGGTTAATTTTATCAAAACACCAAAAGAGCTGGGTCCACATCTTTAATCTCAGAGGCAAGTGGATCTCTATGAGTTCAAGGCCAACCTGCCTACAGAAAAAGATACCCCTGCATTAAAAACAAAATGAAACAAAACAAAAAAACCAAGCAAACAAACTGAATAAACATAAAACAAAAGGAAGTGCTATGTACACCAGAGAAAAGGACTGGAGGCACCAAGCCTAGAAAGGAACATTCTCAAGAAAGGCGTAAATTGTTTCCATCCACTGTAAGGAGACGGGGGCTGCTTACCTCACCTTAGGACTTCTCAGGTTCCACATCAAGGCCACATCTACCTTAATGAAGGCGGTGGAACCCACAAAGCATTTACAAGCCCATCGAAACACCATTCTTATTTTACTCCTATATTATCGAATATTTCATTTATCCAGGTCCTTGTACAACAACCTTTTCCTTCCTAATTCCAACACAGGCTTATCAAAGTATAAAGAATGTGTTGATGACCATTTAAGTCCTGGGTTTAATCCCGAGCACTTCAGGGGGGGAAATCTAAATTCAGCTGGCCTTCCTGAGTAGACATTGCCATATCATTTCCAGTTTACATGAGTTGTTTTTATAATATTATCTATTTTATCAATTTATCCAAATCCAAAATGTAGACCACCATGTTTNTCACTCCAAAANGGAGTGAAAGGAGAGAAATTTATGCAAGAACAAAGATGTGTGTGTATAAATAATAACATATGAAACATACACAATACTACAAATATTCTATTATCAATGGTCAAAATTAAAATAAACCTACCTTTAGAAAAATGGTTGCCCCCCCAATGATTTACTTTAAAAAATGTTAAGTATAAAATATTTCTCAAAGAAAAATGTTTTACATAAAGATTTATACCTTAGTGGGGGCATTTTATAATAATCTAGAGAATATTCTCAAATCATCAACTAAGCTTTGATAAATTTTCAAGTAAGATTTCACCTAAGTAAGACAGAAAACAGAAACTTTGTTAATAATTTATTATGTATAGCTAAATATANGAGCTTTAACATTTATTTCCTTTAGATGAAATTTAGTCTATAACCATCCCAATTTATTTTCTCTATGTGGATTTATTTGTAGTATATGTAGTCTTGAGTATTGCAAACAGATGAAAAGTTACATGTCAAACATAATTTACCTGGTATAGGCTGTGGTCCAAACTTTGAAAGTGTTTTTAGACAAAATTCTTCTGCAATAAGCTTAGATTGAAAGAGAGAAACAAAAAAACAACAATGTTAAAAAGATATTACCTCTGAGTGTAGTGGTGCACACCTTAGTCCCAGCACTGTGGATGCAGAGGCAGGTGGATCTCTGAGTTTGAGACTAGCCTGGTCTACACAGTGAGTTCCAGAACAGCCAAGGCTACAATAGTGAAATCCTGTCTCAAAAAACCAAACCAAACCAAACAAAAACAAAACAGTTTCCCAAACAAAGAAAAATGGTACCTATCAATCACAATATATTTTTTTCTTCCGGTCATAAAGATGCTGATAAACTGAATAATTAAAATCCAGTAATCCAACTAGCAGATTCTCCTCTTGCTAACCATTTAGCCCTGCTAATCTTTTTTTTTTTTTCCTCCTTTTTTTGGTTTTTTGAGACAAGGTTTCTCTGTGTATCCCTGGCTGTCCTGGAACTCACTCTGTAAACCAAACTGGCCTCGAACTAATAGAGATCTGCCTGCCTGCTTCCCTGAGTGCTAGGATTAAAGGCGTACACCACCACCGCCTGGTTACCCCTGCTAATCTTACTCATGTATTTTTATTACTTCTCTAGTCTTTCATTCTCAAGCTAGACTAACACACAGCACATAGGTTATTAGCCTTTTCTATCTCTTAGTAACTTAACAAAACATCTATGGAGGGATCACTGTATTCTANATGCATCCACAGNCCGCATTTATGTCAAAACTGTCAGGAGTTACTTCCAAAGATACTCTCTTGAAAACATCCTTATTCTAAGTTTACTGGGAATCACCTTACCAACTGCAATGAGTTCATACGCATCTGCAAACACGTCATTGGATAAATATTTTTACAGTGTCTCTTTTAANATTAAAAACATTCCATTACTGTGTCTTCAGCATTTATAAATAGATCATGAAACAAGTACTTATATTTTCCAAAAGTAATTTTCTCTTTTAACTACATTTTTCCAGTGTAAAACTATGATATCACTAAAGATTTACCTCAATCCGAGTTTATTTTTATCTTACTGGTGGAAATCAAAATGCCAAGTAAATTTTCTCATTTTTTTTTTCAAGAGAAGTAAGGCACAGTGGAAAGAATATTCAATAGTAGATGAGACATCCAATAGGCACAAATCCCCAGCCTGAGATGGTTTCTCTATAGATCCCCTATGGCACAGCACTCACAGTCTCAGAACAGCACCATCAATACTACATGGTGTTAACAACACATGAACTCTATGACTCTGCCTCAATTACTGAAACAGAGTAGNGTAACAAGCTTTCTTNTCGGACTATCTTTGGATCACCAGTCCCCAAATAACAACATGNAGACTGCTTATTAATTATAAAAGCTTGGCCTTTAAGTTAGGCTTGTCCTCAACTAGCTCTTATAACTCAAATTAACCTGCTTAATTAATCTATGTTCTGCNACGTGGCTTTTACCTTTCCTCAGTGTGTATGTCCGACTTGCTCCGAGTCTGCTGGAAAAATCATCATGCCTAGATTCCGTCTCTTCCTCTCTCTCCCCAGAAGTCCTGCCTAGCCTCTCCTGCCTGGCTGTTGGCCATTCAGCTCTTTATTAAACCAATCAGAAGTTGCCTTGGCAAAGGCACATCTTCACAGTGTACAAAAAGACTATCCCCCAAAAGAGATAGCAGTGAATGAACCTTACAAAGTCCTTCAGGAGATTGTGGGTGCTGCATTTATGAACTAATGCAGTCTANGATAAACATGAGCACAAGTCTGGTTCAAAGGCAATTCAGGGCAAATCAGGCATTCTTTTCCCTTACGTTTGTCAGAAAAATAGAGGGATCTGTTCCGTTTCCTTGAAACTGGGCATGGACTCCAGCTTCACATATACCGGGGAAGNACTTTATCAGTGACCTAAATCCCGAGTCCTCTACATGGCACGCCAACCTCATTTTTTGTTTGTTTGTTTTTAAATCTTTTGAGACAGGGACTCATTATGTTGTCCAGGCTGGCATTGAACTTGGGATCTTCCTGCCTCAAGAGTTCTTGAATAGCTGAGACTATAGGACTGTATCCTAGGCCTGGTTCAATGGGTGTTTTATGATCTCCAATTTGCCCTCAAATTGAGTAACTTCTTCAGTTCTTCAAATACAGATCTTTCTGTTCTATGTAAATGTTCAGATGAATTGAGAGATAGTACATACAGAATTCTAGAAGATTCTGGGATATTATGGGAAAGCTGTCCAATTTAAGAGCCATCACCAGTATGTGACTACCTGAATTAAAAGCTCACTTACCATTAAAAACTTAAACTTTAATTCTTCAGTTACACTAGTCACATTCTAAGTACTCAACAGGTGACCAGAAGCTGTGATGTTGGACTATTCAGATATGGAAGACTTTCATCCTCACAGAGAGCTCTACTAGACAGAGACTGTACTCCTAATGAATAATTTGTGAATCTACATGCAGGAAAATCTATCAGGATACAGGGATAAACAATGGGTCCTACTAATTTTTAATTTTGGCCAATGGCATTGAAAGAACTATGGTTTCAAAAATAAAAGTTGCCCTGTAATCCAGGAATTCACAAGGCTGAGGCAGAAGACTCATAGGTTTACAGCAACATGGTGAGAAAATGCAAATTTGTACAATATAAATCATTATAATGATACTAGAAGAAATAGCTCAAATGTTAAAGCTCATGAATTGTTTCAAAGTTATAGCCTTAAAGATGTAGCACAAAGCACCTCATTTGAATGCTGAACAAGTGATATATAGAAAATATATCTTAGGAACAAAATATTCAAGTTTTCATAAATTCAGGTAGTGCTTAAATATCAGTAAGGAATGGGTGCTACACATACCAAACACGTAATGTTAAATACTCTGTTTGTTATTAATCATAATCTGCCTCCCTTTTGCGTATTATGTTTGGTAATTGAAGCTTTAACAATTTCCCTTTCATTGCCAGGAAGGTGAATTCCAGTGTTTCAGCCTTGAGACTATGTTCTAATGACATTTGCAAGTTGGAGGTAGCTTCAATGAGATTAAATGAAGCCTTTGTTTTTTATCTAGTAGCTGCCAAAAATATAACAGTACATTACAGCTAAACAGCCTTTGAAAGAATTATTTTTAACAAAGAAGTCTTGTAGAACACCACATTTCAGAGACTGTTGCTATGTTTTTACAAGTATTTTTTAAGCCCCAAGCTGAGNTAGCCTTCTTACTTACTAATGCATTCTTTTAGTATTACTATTTAAATGTACAGATCTTGTTTTCTGAAGAGCATTTGTTCTAAGGAATGTTCTGTTAAACCAGAAGCATATATAAGCAATAGGGTTATGCTTTGCTACATATCTTATTTACAAAAGAATTTAATGCTGATCAAATTAATAAAGGCCACAATAAATATGAAAAGTAAAATAATTCCAATTTCAGATGATCATATTTTTGAGTAACTGAGGTCATTTGACTTGACAAATATTTTTTATAAAACCTGCCATATTAAATTCAATTATCTCCACAAGTATTTGTTTTGTACCTATATTTGAACACTAGAGGAAAAATTATGAGATACAGCAATATATTATATTCATTTAAACATGCCCACAGAACCATGGTTTCCAACCATTTTGTCAAATACAGTCATAATCACNTAAATTATACTATTATATTTATCTAGTATAATAATGGTGGTAATATATAGTAATTACTTTGAACATGTATGTGCTAGACCTTAACCACTGTATGCACATTATTATTTAATTCTCACAACCACCCTACAATATGGCTATATCTCTTAGCTCATAGCTTACACATAAGGAGAGTGAAGCACAAAAAGGTTTAATAATTTCAGTTAGAAACCGAGGGAACGGAAAGGAGCCAACAATGCAGTCTGAGAAGGGCATCTCAGCCCAGGCACTGCAGTGACTGCTACAGCCCTTCTGTTAGGCACCAGAACCTTACTGTTTAACTTNAGGGCTAACTTTGGCACATACCTGAGGTGAGAGAAACTTCTCAATCCGTTTAGCTATAAAACCTTTCTCCAATATGGAGTTGACTGATGGTCTATCCCTAGGATTCCTTTTAAAGAGCTGAGAGAGCAAACTGCGGAGATCATAGGAATAATGCAGAGACACAGGAGGAAAGGATCCAGATATTATCTTCAATACCAGGTTTTTCATGTTTCCAGCTTCAAACTAAAATCCACAAAATAGATGCACATATATAAGAAACATAAAGAAACTGAAATGGGGATTATCAGTAATGAGCAGTAGTTCCTTTTCCACTAATACAGAATAGAAATACAATCCTCCCCCAGGTAATGTGATCAGCATACTTTCTGCAAACTTTAACTAATTACCTATAATTTCAAAAGGCTGTCTTCAAAAAAATAAAATAGTATAATTGCTGTAAGAGTAAGATCTAATTGTTTATGCAACATGCCAAGAGGAGAGGTATAAATATTAATAAAGGTTTTATAAGACATAACAATGATCAAGATAATAAAAAGTTATGCAACCTAGTGATCTTCATTTAAGACCTGGCTTCCTCTGCCCCTGCTCTAACAACCTGAGAAAAAAAATAACTACTGAGTGAAAAGNATTTAGGCAAAATAAGTAAAGATATGAGAGAACTCCTAATTATTTTCTTCTTAGGCTATGCCCAGGCTTTCTGCTCTTCCAGNGAACCTCTGGGCACCACATCAGTTAGTTCACGGCAGCCTTCAGACAAACTCATCTGACCTCCAACGATATGTGCACTCATATAAATGCAATACACTTTCATATATGCATGCACATTCATATAAATATAAAAAGACCTCAACAAACAATAATAAAAGACAGACTTCAAATAATATTAAACAATAAGAACAGGCTATAAAGCTGCTCATATAATATAAGCAAATTCTTGCAGATGAGTATTTCAATTTATAAATTAAATTAGAATAAAGCTTAGGGGGAAACAACAAATATAAGCAGTTGTTTCTTGTTAGAATTGCTTATGGTACTTATTTACTGCTTTACAATTTTATGTATTTTCTGAAGTTTGAAAATACAGTACTGTTTAATCAGTGAGAGAAACAGGCTTAAAAAAAAGAAGGTATAAAAATGACATTGTTAAGATTCAATATATTTTGACAAAAACTCTCCCTTTTTAATATATTTCATACTATATCAAAATTATGCCAATGGTGAAAATTGTACATAAAATAGGACTTAATATAATAGGTGAAAATTGTACATAAAATAGTACTTGATACGATAGAATTACTTGGTAAGAGGCTAGGGAGATACTCAGTTGGTAAAATGCCTGCTGTATAAGCACAGAGACGTAACTTCAGAACCTGAGAACACATGTAAAAGACAGATGGTTCTGTACTCTCCACTAGGNCGGGTTGTGGGTGGAAGCAGATGGATCCTTAAAGCTCACTAAAGCCAACCAAGCCAAAACGATGAGCAGGTTTTGTGAACCTGTCTCAAAAAAGAAAGATGGAGAGCAATCAAGGCGGGACACTAGACATTGTCCCTGGGCTACACTGGGTACCTCCAAACTCACACCCACAGCACACATGCATACTCCCATTATCAAGTACATACACCACACACAACAAACACAACAAAACATACACACACACCNCTTGAAGAATACACTGAACAAAATTCTTTTATTGTTTTTCTTTTCTATGTTGGCAGTTTATTTTTAATAAAAACAACACTCTGGTTGTTATAAAAAAATTCTTTAAATAACTTCCAATAACTCAAAGAATTTGGATGCTTTTAACTTAATTTAATTTTTATTTTGTTTTTCACACAAAATCTTGCTATCTAGTCCAGACTGGCCTTGAACTTGCAATTCTTCTGTGCTCAGCCTCCCAAATGCTGGAATTACAGGCTTTTCCACCACACCCAGCTAAATATGAGTGCTTTGAAAGAACTTGCTAAAATGAAACTATTAAAAGTATTAGGGAAAAACATTAAATTCACAGTAAATGAATTTATATGAAGGAGAATGAGATCTGTTTGTTGCATAAGAAACAATGTTTGTAGGGAAAAAAGCACAAAATATAGTAAGAACAAATATGTAATAAGACGAAATCAGTCTATTTCAGAAAATAAAACCTCTACTCTGTAAGCATTATCTGCAAGATGCCATAGCCCTGGAGACATCAGAACTTTTACTTACTGCGTGTTTAAGTGTACACAACTCATAAAGGACACAGCCCAAAGCCCAGATGTCACTAGGAAGACAAAAGTGAGAAATTTCTTCTTAATACCAGAATATATTTAATTTTTTTTTTCATTTTAGCAAACAAATAGCATGGAAAACCTTGGGGAAAATANGTGCTCTATAAAGCATTTTTTAACTCAAAATTTCAAACTAGATAATAAAAGCAGCTATCTCAAATTACAAAAAATAAGCAAATACTTCAAAATTTCATTAAGGAAATTTAATATTTAAGAGAATGGCATAAAAAATTTATTCCATTTATTCTTATTTTGCATAATTCAACATGNTTTACTCAGTTTTAAAAATATTACAAAATGAAAAATATTAATTTACTACAATCAATTATGACAGTGTTTCTTGGTTGGGACCTTTCGCTCAGAAAGGAGAGGAAAAGGTCACTGTTATTCAATTATGGGACTGTCCTCACTAACGTGCCACATAATCTACTAGCAGCTTAGATGACTGGTAGGCTGAGGCATTCAAGGATGTCNGTCCATCTCCCTCTGAATTTGGTTTCTTTATTGAGAATCTAGCATGCATTCTACACTATTAGCTATAGTTCCATAGGAGGTGACTATGACAAAGAGACCAGAGAGAGCGCTTTATTCTTAACGATGACAATCAATCAAGTGATTCTTTGTTGAGTTCTCCCAGTGAGAAAGAGTGCTTTCACAATTCCCTCATCATGTACTAAAAATCTCAAGTATACATGGTTACATACACATTACTGATTTTAGAATAGTATTCTCAAGTTTACTAAACAGAGTGTGACACAAAGGTTTAAATTAAATATATCATGTGTTGAGCATCATTTTAAATACCTTTTATTATTATAAGGCTTGTTTTCACAGATTTCAGGTGACAGGTAGTATGGAGTCCCTATGCAAGTTCGAGCCAGCTCTACAGTACTAGAACAATAAAATCGTTAAAGAGGCTTAAGACAGAGATATTATAATTTATTACATATACACTACACCAGATTCAATTTGACTGAAGATATTATATCAAAACAATGCTTAAAGCTGTTATGTTACCTATTAAGAACTCGAGCAATTCCAAAATCTCCAAGCTGCACTGTCCCATCTTTGGTTAGAAATATGTTCTAAGAAAAGGAGAGAGAGAGAGAACAAACAGAAATATCGTTTCAGTCCAGTTACTTCTATGAGACATTGTTTTTCAGAAAAAATAACCCAATTAAAATTATTCTAGAATAACTGGATATCCCCTTGAAAAAGAATACATGTAGCTTCCTACCTATCTTACCATATGCAAAAATTAANTCAAAATGGATTATAGACTCTAAGAACTAAAACTACAGACAGGAATAAACTGTTATGCTTTTGAGGGAAGCAATTATTTCTTAGATATAACATCAAACAAAAACTGAAAAGAAAGAAAATTTGGACTTTGNTGAAACTAAGAAAATTGTGCATCATATGACACTGTCAATCAAATAAATATGGCGCCAGTGAGATGGCTCAACTGGTTAAGGTGGCTGCTGCCAAGCCCGACAACTTGAGTCCAACCACCAGGGTCCACATGGTGAAGAGAGAACCAGTTCCTGAGCACTGTCCTCTTTCTCCACTCGCATGCCTTGGCAGGTGTGCACACCTGAGCGTTGAGCACACACACACACGCAATCACACACCACAATGCAAATAGACGTTTTAATAAAAGAAAATGAATAATTATCTATTCATGAATAGATTATCTGCACTTGAAAACTGATACATTTATTTGAAAAGGAACTTATTTTATGAAAAAAAAAGTTTATAGATCAACTGTACAAAAAATCAAACAATCAAGGCTGCCATGGTGGAACATGCCTCCCTAATCCTGGTACTAGAGAGGCACAGGAAAGAGATCTCAAGTTCAGATCACNCTCAGCTGTATGTTAGGTGGCCATGGTGGCCTACAGAGGACACTAACTCAATACTCAACTCCAAAAATGACAAATAATACACTTTATTGTTGTTTTTGAGACACGGTCTCACTATGTAGGCTTAGCTGGCTTGGGATTCACTATGTAGACCAGGATGGCCTACAACTCACAGAAATCCACCCACTTCACCTCTCGAGTGCTGGGATTAACATGTGGAATACCCCACCAGGCAAATAGTCCAGTTTTAATACCTAAAAGCACATATTGTCTGAGTTTCATTTAAATATCCTGAATACAGACATACAGACAGAAAGAAGACCAGTGGTTACCACGGTCTACATGGAGGAGGAACAGGTGTGACTGGCAATGG
>LZPO01108030.1:80371-95620 GCA_001675575.1 Neotoma lepida | reverse complement strand
TTTAAAACTTTAGTTCATTTAAAATATAAATGTAAAATGTATTTTGATATTAAAAATATATTTTCCAAATAAGCTTAATGAGAAGAGCAGCATTGATTTGCATTTAAAAAATCTCTAATGTTTTGCTTAGTAAAAGATTCTCAAATGTATTTATTATGACATGTTAGAAAATCCATGTTAGAAAATACATAGGAAAGAATATAATTTAGTAGCTTCTTGTAGGTTATTGTGGATATTCTTTGATAGAACGTGANAAGTGTTAGTTTCTTAAAGGCTAATTGTAGTGTTGAAACCATATTGATGAATACTTTGTGCTCTGTAAAATTTAATCCATTTGTCCACCTTGCACTTTTAATGGATCCTCTACCCACATACATGTCATGGTATTACACATAAATAACTTGGAAAACTTAATTATTAATGCATTATTTTGCTGTTACAGCCATAACAAACTACTATTGGCTGAGTACCTTAAGCCACATACTTTCTCACTTTTCTGATTTCTTGTGAGTCCTTGGTTTGTATGTAGCTATCTGCCCTTCCTGTGTCTTTGTATTATTTTTCTTCTCAATATATTCACGTCATAAGAGACCAGGTGCTCTTAATTAGAGCCCAAAGTAATGACTTTGTTTAGCCTTAATTACTCTCTTAAAAGTTAATTTGGACCTTATCTCTAAATACAGCCATTTTCTAAGATAAGAGGTAAACCCTTTAAGATATAGATTTGGGATGNGAGGGCACACATTTCAATCCGTAACAGTAGTGATCTCTCTCCATCTTTGTGCGCACAATCAAGGAGCCACAGGTGTCAGAAAGTCTTGAACTGTTGTGAATTTCTCTGGATTACAGGTTCAGTTTTTATTATTGCCTAAAAGTAAATTTATTATTGGTAACACATACTACCATTTGTTTGACCTGAAGAGGTAGGCTCACCTGATTTTGTAGAGAAAATGCCTGCCAGATTCTGAGTTCTAAACAACTATAGTTGGTGTTCTTTCAAAATTGGGGTTTGTGAAAATAAGTTCACCTTTCAGCTCAAATATTAGCTCAGATACCTTTTCTCAAGTGGGCCTCTGGAAGAACAGTAAGGGTGGCAAAGGGATATATTTTCTATTCCACACATGGAATATTAATAGAGCATATAGCTAAGAGTTGTGATTTAATAAAGTGAGTATTATTTGCTGATGTGTCAGGCATTCATCTCTAAGGAAAACAGGCTTTTGTGTTTTTACAAGGACACAATTGTGAAAAACACAAGGGTGTTTAGTATATGTTGGTGTGACAGCTTTGATTTGTGCTAGATGGTGGCTTCTTGTTCCTCTTGTAACTATATATGCAAAGGTCAGTACGAAGAAAAAGAAAGTGTTCTGTTTGACTGAGTAATGGCCCCTCCCACACCTTCCCACACTCTCTCTGGCACCTGTAAATGTCTTACAGCAGATGATGAAAGGGACTTTGTGATCGAATCGGAGATCTTGAGATAGGGAGATTAGCCTGGAATAACTGGGTGGTGCCAGTGTAATCACAAAGGTCTTTAAAGGAAGAAGACAGTCGGATCGGTCTCATTGGCAGGAGACTGAGAGAGGAAGCTGAGAGGTTGGCATGATACGAGAAGAGGCCATGATCAAGGAATGAAGGAGGCCTTTAGGAGCTGGAAAAAGCCAGGAGACAGATTTGGTTCTTAAAACTTACAGGAAGAATGCATTCCAGCTGACACCTTGATCTTGGACTTTTGATAGCTATCTAGAACTGTAAGTGAATAAGTTTATGTTGTTTCAGTTAGTAAATATATATTGATTTTTTTTACAGTAGCAGTAGAATTTTGATAAGTGTGTTAGTATTAATGGTTTTAATAATACAGCTCTTCAGGGTCTAAGGACCCTACTTGACACAACGAATTTCAAGATAAGCTAGCAGCTAGAAGCATACAGGGTTGCTAAATAAAGTGACCTACCATCTGTTAAAAACTACAGGCAAGGTTTTTTGTTTGTTTTCCAAGACAGGGTTTCCCTGTGTAGCCCTGGCTATCCTGGAACTCACAGAGATTCCTGTCTCTGCTTCCTGCGTGCTGGGATTAAAGGCCTGCGCCACTGGCTGCTACAGGCAAGGTTTTTATGTGTCAACTCTCTGTATAATATTCCAGTTCTCTTGGTTATATGTACAAGGCTAGAAAAAAATACCTGAAAATAATGGTTTTTATCTTTCTCATGGAATTTGATCACATTTTTCTTTATTCNTTTCAGGGTTTTTCAAATAGTAACAATTTGGCTACAGAATTAAAAAAAAACTGACCTTAAACTTCCATGTCTGTATAAAGGTACATTTGTTATATAGGAGGATAAACTGTATTTTGTCAGCAGGTCTTACACTTGATTTATAACTTAAATATTTATTACTGGTAAATGGGCTGTTTGCCTTGTGTAAATGGGCTGTTTGCCTTGTGTAAATGGGCTGTTTGCCTTGTGTCCATGGCTGCCCTTTCTTCAGGTCCTTGTGTGGTCCTTTCCCTACAATACTGATTGTTCTTGGCTTCTTAAGTTAGCTCCTAGGACTTCTGGACAGCCTCATCTTATCTCGAGCTGTGGCTGCTGTGGCTGCTGTGGCCCTTCCTCTGTAGTATTATCCACATTGCCTCTGCAGTATTTGCTTTCCTCATCCTGTTTGTGCTGGTCATTGCTAGTCCTACTCCAATATGCAAGTGTTTATTTTTCCTATTTTTTTCAGTAACATTATCCTACTTGTTCCTTTTGGTTTATAAGTAGTTTATGTTCTTCACATAATTCTCTTAGGACTGATGCATTTTAATTGACTTTTTTGCTTTGTTTGTTTTTTGTGACAGGGTCTCCTGTTGCTCAGGCTAGTCTTGAATTCACTATGTAGCTAAGGCTGGCCTTGAATTCCCAATCCTTCTCATATTTCCAAACTTCATGGGAAAGAATATATAAGTTTATCATGGGCAACAGTATATGCTGATTATTTATCCTTTCCTTATAATATCTAATATTGGTATGTGTAGTGGTTGGCAGTTTGAGCCATGGCCTGAAGCACGGAAGAGAGAGCCCGGTATGTGCATCCCAGGTCTTAAGGGTCCCCTCTGCCATGCCCCGGGGCGTGTACCTCAAGGTCATAGGCAGGTGTAACAGCTACCTGCTACCTCACTAGGGGAGGTGCTTCAGGGCATGGCTCAAATAGCCACCCACTACATGCATATGTAGGAGGAGCTCTTTAATGCAATTTTGTTAAACAGCCATCTATTTAGTATATTAGCTATTCATATTTTCCTTTTTATTTGGAATCATGAATTTATAGAGGAAAGTTTGGTTTAACTAGTTACCTATAGAAATGGATAGAATATTCAGTCGGGTGGGAGGCAATAATTCTTATACTGTCATAACTGTATCGCACAATAACCCACCAGAATGGTAGTGGCATTCGGGAGGAAAAGTGACAGAATTGAGACTTCGGTGAGAAGCAGAGCATAGCTATATTAAGAGGTTTTCTGACACTGTCAGTGATTATCGCTNCTGCTTCTCAATTTCCTTATCTGAAAAATGAGAAAAATATCTAGACTGCTTACTCAATTCAGACTAGTTGTATTTGTTTGTTTGTTTTGAGACAGGGTCTCTCTATGTAGTCTTGGCTAGCTTGGAACTCAGTATGTAGACCAGGCTCCCTTTAAACTCACAGAGATCCATCTGCCTCTACTCCTTGAGTGCTGGGATTAAGGGCATGTGCCACTATGTGTGGTTTAGACTAGTTTAGGAAGGAAAAAAAAAGACTATGGTAGAAGAAATTGTAGAAGTGTTTTTATTATACCTGAAACTCTTTTGTGGCAATTTTGGCATGGGTATCCAAAGTTTAAACNTTTCAGCCATCAAATAGATTATGTCATGACATCCTTGATACCTTATCCTGGACTCATAAAAGTATTTTATGATTCATTTAAAGATTTAATAATGATTTAGATTGCTGTAGGGGAAAATGTTGGTTCTAGGACTGATGTGGGAAAATATAAAATGAGGCTGGAGTACGTTACAGTCAGAAACAAGAAAATACTTTTAAAACCTATTGGGATCATGTCAGAGGAACCTGAAAGAGCCCCTACTGGGCAGAGCGAGAATCAGAGGAACCACAAGGGAAAGAATACCTGACCAGTACAAGTCACGGAAACAAGTCACACTGAAAAGGATCAAAAACTAAAGATGATAACCAAGTGAAGTGTGGTATCCTGACCTGGAATTCAGAATACAGAGACAACATGTACAGAAAATATTCTAAAGTCAAAGTTAGTTTTAAATTTTGACAAATATACCATGGAAATATAAAATATTAACGGCTGGGAAAATGAGTAAGAAGTACTCAGGATCTTTCTATTTTGAAATAAAGTTTACTTTTAAAGGTAAATTGGAAAAGGCTAGGGATATAGCTTAGAGTGCTTGCCTTGCATGTCCAGGTCCCTAGGTTGAAGTCCCCATACTGCAAAGACAGACAGACAGACAGACAGACAGACAGACAGACAGACAGACAGATAGACAGATAGATAGATAGATATATATACATACATATACATACATACATATATAGAAGAATTAACATGGCATGTGCTTGCAGACCCACGTTCAGTCTAGCCAGAGCTATAGTGAAAACCTGTCTCAATATTTCTATCCTCATGCTCCCCTCCCAATGGTTGGAAATAGTTCACTTTTAAATATAAAATCTAAATAAGCTTGCAGAGAATATGAGAAATTAAGAAAAATATAAGATTGATGTCAGGTCCAAAGGAAATTCCAGTTCCCCAAATGAGACAAGATGTATGCAAGGGGGCACATAAAGAAACTGCCTACATGACCACTCTATGATGAGATTAAGATTTTTATTGTAGATATGAGAGAGAGAACAGCCAGAGGCACCTGGAAGAGTCCAGAGCAGAGAGACAAAGCAGACTGAATGTGGCCAGGGCTAGGGAAGCAGGAGTTGGAGAGAATAGTGGAAATAGCTGGCTGGCTATCAAGATAGAGAGGCTGCAGACTCACAGTTCAGAAAGAGGGACATAGACGGCTTGTTTGATAACTCCCCCTCCCCAAGAAAGTAACAACTTAGACAGGAAACCATCAAAGAGAACTCTTAAAAAGTGTGATAAGGATGCTGAAGTGTAGCTCTCCACGCTTGATGGCTTCTGGTGGGGGTGCAGGCGCGGAAGGACTCAGTTTTCTTTAAGGGGCTGACCACTGGGAGTTTGATCATGCTCCATTGACTAAATGAACAACACAAATTGGAGTTTTTTCCCCCTTCTTCTTTTCTCTTTTTTTGTGGGAGGAGGTCACAAAGGTGAGGAGGGGCAGAACNGGGNGNANTGNAAGGTGGGTGTGACTGGGGTGAGTGATGTGAAATTCATGAATAAGCAATAAAAACATTATGTAATTAAAAAAAGAGAGCTAGAGAATGCAGTGGTGTGGGGAAAGAGAATGAATGAATAAGAGAGTAAATCAGAGTAAGAGCAGAGAATAGTGAGAATAGCAGGTTGTTAAGAGTGAGTAGCTAGGGGGAGAAGGGGAAGGTGAGGACCAGGAGGCTGGTGTTAGGGGAGGGACTTTGAAATGTTTAACAAGTACTTGTGATCCTGACAGTCTGGGGGCTGTCATGGGTTTTGATATGCAGCCACAGGTGTATGTCAATGGAGAACCCTGTGTCCCTTCTGCTAGAAGTAAGGGTAGGAAAATGACTCCTTTTGGCAGATGGGAACTGGTTTCCCAAGTTCTTGATGAATGCTGTCATTTATCTAACTACCAGAAATCCTATAGTTCAGTTTGAGGTAATTTCTGGATATATAGACTGCCTTTAANAGTTTGGGAAATTGGAGTTTATTTCCTTTGGACTTGACAGTTGAAAATGCAGATCACCTAACTTGGTTATCATCTTTGGTTTTTGACCATTTTTTAGATTTAACTTGTTTCCGTGACCATGCAGACATAATTATATTGGTATAATTTTATATACATATGGACTCAATTTTATAGGCTTAATTTTAACTATGTATTTTCCAGTCCACAAATAATTATTAGGCTACTTTATGGACCAGATGCCAAGTTGAGTAATGCTTAGGATAGTGGAGTGAGTGAGAATGCTGTGGGTCTTCTTTTGAGGTTGTTGCTATCTAGGGAGAGATGATGTGCTATCTAGGGATGATGAATGTGAGAACATGTAAATGGTAGAACCAGTGACTTGTCTGTCATTTAAGGTTAAAAACTGAAAAACACTGCAATTAAGGCAAGTGAAAGAAGGAAGCGGTGACTGTTGGGATGGGAGCTTGAGTATATGTGTACTTGGAGACAGAGAATCAAGCCTCATAGCTTGAAGCTCCAGAGAAGAACAATATCTAGAGAGCAGAGAGTGGACATTTAGAAAGGACTAGCCTGAGACTGAAGAAGTAGTAAAGTCAAGTCTAGATCATGCAACTTAGCATGGGGTTTCCCCTGAAAGTGATAGGAACTCACTGAGAGTTCTAAAGCTAGGCAGTGATAAAAGGAGTCTGCTGCGGTGTGGGCGAATAGATTGACAAGTGGGGAGAAGGACAGGGTAAAGGTAATGAGAAGGACATGACCTTGTACAGTGTGTTAAAAGGGATAGGAGAATACAAGCTGTTTGCAATTGATAAGGGAAAAATCACTTTTTCCCAGTGGAGTGTCACTTGGTATATCAACCACACTTCAGGGCACGCCCCATGCCCAGAAGTAGTTAGCCAACACAAAATTGACTCCATGTATTTTTTATGGACTTTTTGTTTTATTTGTTTTGTTTTTGAGAGAGAGACAGAGACACAGACACAGACACAGACACAGACAGAGACACAGAGAGAATGAATTTGGATATGTGGTGAGGAAGATTTGGGAAGCATTGGGGGAGGAGAAAATATGACCAAAACATATTATATGAGAAAAATTAGACACTTAAAAAAAGAGATTGTTGCTAGAAGATAAAAGTTGAAATGCTAGGAGTTGGAGTTGGTTGCTTTTATGAATAATAATGAAGTTCTGTGTCTGCTGTCACCTCAGGTAGAAAGCTCTGGCACAGTAATCCAAGAGTTGCCATTTAGTACAGTGTCCTTGTTTGTGAGTTTAAGAGCAAAAGAAATGTTTTATAGTAGAAAGTTGTGGTGTTGCTCAGAAATCCAAGGAAGAAATTCTAAGTTAGAATGATTTTATTTGGCAACAGCATTTTAAAGATTAATGTGTATGCATACTGACTTTGAGAGTTGACAAGCTGCTTTTAACTATCATTTTACTTGGTGTCTACCAATAGCATTGTTGGTACTGTTCTACTAAGTGAGATGTTTGGCACCATGCCAAATTCTAATATCAAAGTNGGCAACATAAAGTCACTAGCCATATATTGAGAATCTTTGGTAAAGGCTGGCTTATAAACTGATGGCTATTCTTTGTTGTCATCTTGTTTATATCTGGAATGAACTATAATCCAGAAATGGAGGGCACACCTGTGATCCCAATCTTGAGGCAAGAAGACAACTATGGGAGCTCCCTTGGCCAAGAACCAAACCATATAACTCATTACTGGCACCTGAGAGAAAACTCTGATACCCCATCATGGTATAAGATGTGCAGTTCTCTGATGTGGATCTTGAGGTTGAAGGCACCCTTTAATCTGGACCACAGCTTCTGCTGGAAGACAATTGAAGAAGGAAGTGGGTGTGTTTGTTCTTCCCTGCTTGCCCTCACCTTGTCACCCCATCCATTTCTTCACTGGCCTTGGAGTCTGCTTCAGGATTCCATCACATACAGAACACCAGTTGAGACACCCAGCCTCGTGGGACTGAGCAACTTCTGCATTCTTGGACTTTTTATTCACAGCTAGCCACTGCTAAGTCATTCCAGTATGGGAATGACAATATATATACACATACATACACACACATTCTACAAGTTATATATATGAATATATGTATTTATAAGTTCTGTGACTCGACAAAACACTGACTAATACAGAAACTTANTGTTACTTTTCATTATATGTATGTCTTGTATGTGCATGTGAGTGCAGATGCTTTTGGCTGCCAGAGGTGGGGATCCCTACAGTGTTTAGCATTGCTAAGTCTCTTTTACTGCCTTTTATCACTACTTTTCTCTTTAATTGGCTTGTTGTGATAGACAGCTGTCCTAGTTAGGATGACTATTGCTGGGATGAAGCACCATGACCAAAGCAACTTGGAGGAAAGGGTTTATTTCATTCACAGTTTTATATAACAATTCATCATTAAAAGCAATGAGAGTAGGCACTCACACAGGGCAGGACCCGGAGGCAGGAGCTGATGCAGAGCCCATGGAAGAGTGCTGCTTATTGGCTTGTTCCCCATGGTTTGCTCAGCCTGCTTTCTTACCCAGGACCACCAGCCCAGGGATGGCCCCACTCACAGTGGGTTGAGCCCTCCCACATCAATCACTAATTAAGAAAATGCACTACAGGCTTGCCTACAGCCCAGCCTTATGGAGGTATTTTTTCATGTGTCAAGTTGACATAAAATTAGCCAACACAGTGACCAAGCCTATTTCTTTGGGACTCCCAGGCCCTGGGCTTTGCCCTAAAACAACTCTAGTAGCTATATTTAATGGCTGCCTGTTGGAGAAAATCCAGGTGCTTTCAAATGGTCTACTCAGAATTATTTTTAGAAATAAACTATTCCAAAGTTCATCTGGTGCTTATTGTAAGCAAGGTCATGTTCTTTGTGCATTTGATAGCCTTCACTCTGTTGCCAGTTCCCTTGTAAACATTTTCTGCATCCGTATCCCCAGGCTGTTTAGTCAGAGCAACCTACTTAATGTTAGAAGAAATAAAGGACTGTCCAAATATGTGCATTTATGTAACAGTAAGGCGATACATTTAGGGGAAATTAAAATATGTTAAATTGATGCAGTGCTGTGATTTGGAATGTTTTAAATGTACTAGGAAAAAGAACATGATATTGATCTGTTGGTGCCTGCTTGATAAAATGAGCCTAAATTACCAATGGAATCCTAAAAATACCGAATTGGTATCACTGGAAAGAAGTGAGTTTGCTTTTTATTACAGTACACGACCTGGCTACTTGTACCTAAAGTCCCATCTGCAAATGTTGCTTTAACCCTGCAAAAACAGATTTTAAAAAGGTCCAAAAAAGTGTAAGTCAATGANTACTGTATTATATTTGCTCTACNCCACAGTTAGACATAAAGGAGTGGGCATAACAAATTAATTTTTCCCCAGTGAGTGAGCACGATTATATAGGAACTGCTTGGGAGATTTATGAACATTGGTAATTTCTTATAAGCAATGCTTAGAAGTATGAAAGTCAGTGAAGCTATTTAAAAAACTTGTTATTTGAAATGGTAAGTAATGTTACACTAAAGGATTTTAGTTAGGGGTTGTATTGAAATCCACATTAGATGTTAATAGAACTAGAGCTGAAACTTGAATTGTGACATAAAACACTTAGAGAATGCATAAATTATAACTATAGAGCTTTCTGTGTCATTACAAGCCAAAGATCTTGCAGTCTACCCAGGTAAGGAAACAAAACATAGCCTATTCCAGAAGCCTCCTGCATGGGCTGTCCTGTTCAGAGGGAGCTTTCCTTCCCTGGTCATTTTTCTTACTTTGGGATTTGATCATTGAAGTATATACATCCTTAAGAATACAACTTAATATAGCATGTTTTTGAAAGTTAAAAATGGAATAATTTGTTCCATATGCCTTTATTTCTTCCTTTACTATGATATGGTTTTCCAGAATCATTCATGTGTTGATGGTAGTAGCTATTTGTGATTTTACTCCACACAATGAGATCATTCTTTTTCTAAATTTACTACAATTCAACACATTTAATTTTTGATAGATCTTTATGGTTTTAGTGGTTACAAACTGTGTTACTTTCAGAATTATGCGTACATCTGTGCACCAGTTTCATTTGTCCTAGGCATGAACTTACTGGGTCANAGGTTACATTTGTGGTAGGTGTGGTTCAAGGTTACTTGCTTCAGGGATGTATCAGCTTCTATTGCTGCACTTTTACCAACCACTTGCTATTGCCAGACACAATTTATTTTAGATTGTGATTGTAATTTGCATTTTCTTGGTGGCAAAAGGGGTTAAGGATCTTTTCATGTGTAGTAGCTGTTTAAAATCCATTCGAAGTACAGAACATGTTATTTACCTTTTCCCCCTTACTGTCCTATCTGTCTTAGAGGTTTTTTTTTTTTTTAATCAATACAAACTTTTGATGTTGTACATGTTTTCTACTCTATGAGTTGCATTTTATTTATTGTCATGTTAGGAACAGATGTTTTTAATTGTAATGTCCTATGTGATGTTTTTCCCTATGTGATTCATGCTCTTGTATTTTGAGAAAAATGTTTGTACTTTCAAGTCATGAAGATATTCCTCCTCTATTATTTTTATAAGAGCTTTGTTTACCTTTTACCTTTAGACCTGAATGATGGTGTGCATGTGTATTTAGGATGTATGTATGTGTGCATTTATTTATTTTAACATGGAGATAGCCAGTTGCCCTAGCATTAATGCCTGTGATAGCTAGTTTTTTTTTTTTAAAGATTTATTTATTATGTATACAGAAGAGGGTGCCAGATCTCATTACAGATGGTTGTGAGCCACCATGTGGTTGCTGGGAATTGAACTCTGGAAGAACAGTCAATGTTCTTAACCTCTGAGCTACCTCTCTAGCCCGATAGCTAGTTTTAAAACACCCACTCTTGGGTTGTGCTTCCTTGTAGATGAAGGGCCTGTATATAGGAGGAAGTCTTTCCAGACTCATTTGTTTCTGTACCTTTGGTTTATTTTTCCCCTCAGGGTGGATAGTAGTGTCATCTTTTAGTTCCTTGCATTTCAGTCTTTCTCCCCACCCTTCTTACTCTTTGCTCCCCTCCTTCCCGTTTCCCCTTCTTGGCTCCTCCCCATAACTAATTGTGTCATCATAGATTGAACAATCATTCTTTCCAACAAGTCAGTTTGTCTTTTTGTTTTTCTGTTATGTATTTGTTTTCTGATTCTTGACTTGCTTTTATCTTCTACTTTCTGTAATTATTTTTAAACTTGAAATAGATGGTTAGCTCTTTGGCTTTCCATTTCAACTGAGTACATTTAAAGCTGTAAATTTCTTGATAGATGCTATTGGATCTTTATGCTGTTATCTTTGATTATCACCATTAGTTTTCATTTTAACTTCTACAGTGGTATTTTCTTTAGCCCTTGGGTTATTTAGAAGTGTAATTCATAATTTCCAAACATATAGGAGAACTTATGGTTCTATTTCTAAGCAATTTTATAGTATCATTGCCTTGTAATTGGTATAGACATTGTATAATTTCAGTGTGCTCANCTTGCATTGTCACTCAGGTAAAGTCAGTTTTTGTAAGCATTCAATACTTGGCATGAGAGGGAGTGAGAGAAATGTATGTTTGTTAATTTGTTGAAATAATATGCCTTTAAAAGTACATGAAGAAAAAGAAAAAAAAAGGAAAGGACATGACTGCTCCTAGGTATGGAGGAGGAGAAAGTTTATTGTAGCTATGTGGGAGAGCATAGTCTGAGCCAGGGACATCTGGGAGGATTCAGAGTGGACATGACCAGCCTGAGCTGGGTCATGTGGGTCATGTGGGGAGAGGGGAAGGGGGACCAGGTGCAGCAGCCAGAAGGCCAAAGGTACAAAAGGGAAAGGGGGTTAGGGGAACCAAAATGCTTGGATTATATAGGGAAGAGCCTCTAGGGGAAGGGCAGCCCAGCTCCTGGGCTGGAGAGTTCAAGGTAGAGGGTGGGGAATGACTGCCATACCTTGTTGTTGGTAGGGACTGAGGGATGCTGGGAGAACCTCTTGGTTAGGTCCAGCTTAGATATGTTAAAAAGGTACCTCAGCTGTTTGTCCCATTTGAAATTTAAGAAAAAGGTGATAGTTTTCTTTGATCATTAGTGTTATTTGTGACCAGCAGGCTGGACCATCATGATATCACAATATAAACAGTCTGATTTATCCAGACTTCCATANGAGGTTAAGGTTGGAATCAAGGATGTGTTTGACTAGAAAGGGGTTTGCAAGTCCTGTGTGTGCTACCTATCCAGTTGGTGATTTTGGTTCTTTGGAGTTTCACCTTTGAGCCTTTCCTGTATGCTGTGTTGAAGAATTCTTTGCTCCCCTCGCTTCCACCACACCCTACTTGTAATTTATTTTAATTTCCTGTCACAATCCTTCTGCCTCACCTTCTGTGTACCTTGTCCTTTTCTAAAGTGTNACTGGAAAGCATATTTGCCTAGGTGAGGANTCTAAACTTTATGAGGTATGAATATTATAGAACTGTTTTGTAATTTCAGTTTATTGTAGGGTTTACTTCTTAGACCTCTCAGTGTTTCTTTGTTTAGTGGTGTTTTAACTTTGCAGCCATCTGTGTAGCTTTAATGGATTGCCTTTCTGAAAGCTTTGGTGTGTCTTTCCCCTTCCTTATTAGGGAAGAGGGCTAACTGTCAACTAAAGTTAGTGCCTAGTGTTTCCAAATATGTCTGAAGAGAAAATAGCTTCTGTGAATCCTGTTATGCATGAACAATTTGCTTTTGAAATAAAAAAACCTTCACATTCACTATTATAAAAGTAATATATTTGTTTAAAAATGAAGAGCTAGGGATGCAACCCAGTGGTAGAACACATGTTCAGCATGCAGGGAAAGTAAGTCAGTGTGGCTACAAAATGTACTTGACGTTGTCAACATTTCACAGATATGATATTCCTCTAGTACTGTCCTCTTCATTCTTTATGACTAAGTTCAGGGAGTGTGCACAAATACCAGGGGAGTTTGTAGGAAGGTTTTTCATGTTCTGTTAAGGCGTATAAGAAAATAATCTCATACAGGTGAAATGATTTTTGAGTGCTGTGCCGTATATATTATACCAGAGAACAAGTGATCAAATTTACATTAAGCTAATTTAGTAAAATTGACTCTTTGTCAAAGCTTTCCTTGCTTAAAAAACAATTTTCAAAGAGAATTTGAAAAGCACAGAAAAAAAAAAGTATCACATCTGTCCATTCCTGTTAAATGCTGATTGCTCACATCAGANTTAAATAAATATAATACCCTGTCATACTAGTTGTGGTCTGCATTCTTTTCCTGGAGTCTGGGCTTCCAAATTCCCTGTGGACTTTTGTAAGAAGCTGTTTATTTGAGTTTCAAGCCTTTGAAATATAGAAACCTATTTAACTTAACAAACTTGGGAGAGAACGGGCTCCAGAATAACTGAAAACAGAGCAGGCTAAATGAGTACACGTTGTCCCTTTCTTCCGTGCAGTTCTCAGATGCACAGAGCTGGGTCGGCTCTTAGAGGTCGTCTCGTTCAAGATTAAAGAAGACACGTTTATAGACCCTCATGTCCAAGTTCCATAGAAAGTTTTCACAGTGGACATCACTTTTTTATTTAATATGTGTACTACATAAGAGGCATTTTAGAAGAATGCTCCAGTCAGAAGAAGAATCCTGGAAGATCCTGGAAGAATCTGTAAAACTTGAACTCCTGTCACANTTGAGCACTAGTTATGTTTGGAATGGCTATTTTAAAAACAAAAAGTTACATTCCTAAACTTGANATTTTCTAGTAAAGAGCAGTGGGAGTAGCTAGCTTTGATACACATTTTACTACTAAAAGTCTTTTCATAAGTACATAATCTTTCTGATCTTACTATCTTAAGTAAACAGTACCAAAATAGAAAGTCTGCTACATAATACATCTTTTTTGCATAATTTGTACATGTAAGAGTTATTAGTATACTGGTAAGTTTTTATCTTTTTCCTAAACTAGGGTGTCTCCTTGCAGTGATTTGAAGGAAAGGACCAGGAGGGTGCTGGGGGGATTAGAAAATGAGATAAAACACCATTCATTCAACTCAGTGACTCTGCATTTACATTTCCATAAAAGGATTAAAAGAAAATTAAGCATAATCTTAAAGCCAAGACTCCGGAGAAACTTGTTGGTATGTTTTAGTTTTCACTGTTATGACTCATGAATCTCATGAATTTATGCATAAATTAATACATTTATAAAACATAGCCTTTTTAGTGTTTAGATTTTGTTTTCCTACATTTGACATGAAAAGGGTCATTGTTTGCATCCAGAATTACCTTTTTAAGCCTTATATTTTCTTAAAATAACAATAAATGTTTCTTCAGTCTTACTATTGAAACTACGTTGTGAGCACTTTAAATTTCTCAAACCAGTTTCGTCTGTTATACTTGGCGCTTAGTCATCGTCGCACACAGCAGGACCTGATTAAGAAGGCTGTGCTGCCTCTAAGCTGGGCTAGATTGTAGCCACTAGCAACCAGGCTGCAATAATTTCCCTTTGATGACATCATCCACTGTGGAAGAACCCAGTTGCTTCAGCCAGTCGAACTAGACAGTTCCAACCTCATCAAATGTGGCATCTCCCTTGCCTGCTATAGCAGGGGGAGGAAAAATGCCACCGTCTTTTTAATCTAGCAAGCTTCTCTTGTTTTCTTCTTCTTTTTTTNCTTCTTTTAAAAAATTCTGATCATGGATGCTTCTTCCGATCCCTATTTGCCTTATGACGGGGGAGGAGACAATATTCCCTTGAGGGAATTACATAAAAGAGGTAAGAGCATCCCCTTGCTCTGAATCCTCTGTTGGTTGTCGTGCATGCGGCTGGGCGGTTCTGGGAACAGGCTGTCTGTTGTCCTCTCGCTGCAGTGTGCTGCTTAGTTGCTCTGCCTTATTGGTGTGGGAGAATGCAGCCTTCCCAGCAGGGCTGGAGCCCTCCCGATTGTTTGCTCTGTGCAGATTAGCACTGCTTCAGATCACGTAGGGCTCCGACTCCATCTTCTGTGTGAAAATCCTTTCTGTTTAACTTCAAAAATAAGCTGATTTTACAGCTAGCTAAAGTCCTGGTGGGTGGTTGGCACCTGCAAAGTAGTGTTTTTCTTCCTCTGGAAACTTATATTTTCTTTATTTTACACAGTGAAATCAAGTGCAGGTTTACCATTCTGTTCGGCTGCTGCCAATTACTGTGTAGACTTTGCACCAAAGAGTAATAGTAAAAGNGCTTAGCTGCATTTTATAACATTTAAAAATAGCAGGAAAGAACAATTTTTTTGATTTAGCATTTTTTTTCATTTAATGTCTTAGCTAATTGACATACTATGTATCCATCTTGCATAGGTTTCTTGTACAACTTGATAGGATAAAACAATTT